>VWZF01006461.1:233239-271807 GCA_013396755.1 Sclerurus mexicanus | reverse complement strand
GCCCCCCCGGACGCCCACGCCGTGCGCGGCTGCTGCCAAGGCGGCGGGGAGCTCCGCAGCCCCGCGGCGGCCGGGCGGGGTGGGTTGGGTCGGTGCCGGGCGGGAGCCGGGCTCCGGGAGAATTGCAGCTCTCCCGCTCGCCCTCCTCTACGCAATCCTACGTGATCGAGGTTTGGATGAGAAACATCGCGCAGGCAGAACGAGCAATTGCAGCTCCGCGGCGGCTCTGCCCCTCCGCCTGGGCAGCCTCGCCGCCCCCACCGGGCTTCCCCGGGGCCGCAGCCTCCCCGGGCCCTCCGCCGGAGCCGCCTGCGACTCCTGCAGCCTCTTTTGCCACTACTGTCGGTGCCCGAGCACCCAGCCTCATCAGCCGAGCGTCCCCGTGGCTTTCTCTGCTTTTCCAGGCAAGCAGAGGCAGGGTGACAGCGCCGGCACCCCGAGGATGCGCTGCCGGGTGCCGGTGCCTCAGCCGGGGAGTGTGCAGGCGGCTACAGCGGCGGCGAGGACCGCCGGGCTGCCTCCTCCTACAGCGGTCCCAGGACAGACCACTAGTGCATCAGCAAGTGCTGGGCCGGCTCCCGCCTATCTCCAGCCACAGAACTGCACCAAGCAAAATTTAAGGTGCGCATACATCTCTGGTTATCTAGAGAAGTAAATGCTTTTGCTGCCACAAGGATGGTGCTCTCCAGATTTCAGGTTCAATTAACAGCTAGCAGTGATAACTGTTAGGTTAGTCAGGTGACAAGATAGCTGGGGAAGCATATAGGGGTCAGGGTGGAGGGAGAGGGGATCTCAGCTGGGAAGAGGGAACCTGCCCCAGCTACACTTCGGCAAGTAGCAGTGGCAGGACGAGACTAATCCAGTCCTGAATGTGTAGGGATGGTGCATGTTCCCAGGTGAAGAGGGCACTTTAAATCAGTTGGTGACACCCCGTAGGAATTATCAACTTCAGCAAAATAATATTTGTAACTACTTCACAACAAGAACTTCAGCTCTAAATTACTTTAATGTATTGGGGGGAAAAGGCAACTGAAATGACTACCCACTGTGTCCATAAAGATTAAGTACACTCTGGCATTACTTCCTGATTTTCACTTAGTCCCTATGCATTCCAAAACAAGGTGGAATCAGGTTCTTGAGGGGAGGACAAGAAAATATTCAAAACCATTTGGGAGGTAAAATGTTTGGCTGTTGATCTCTTTTTAACTGCTGCCAGCTTTTTTTTTTTTTTTGAGCAGATTTCACCATCCTAATCAATAAAGATTTTTCTTCCCTTTCCTGTAACTAAAATGCTTCATATTTTAATTTTCTCTGTCAGATTATTTCCCTTGACATCAAAGAGTTATTGCAGTACAAGGTACAGGCATGGCCTAAAGAAAGCTGTTTGCAATCAGAGAATCACTGTCTGAACTGCTAGGGAATTATCCAAAGCTTCATCTTCAAAGGATGTGAGCAAATCTGATATCTTCCCAAGAAAGAGGTTTTCCATCTATGCATAAAAAAACTTTTTTTGCCTGTAGTCTTCAAATCTCTGGTGAAAAAATACTGGTTTATTTCCTCCATATTAGATAAGTTCCAGTTATTTTGACATGTAATTAATTTGTTTTGTTGTGTAGGAGCAAACTAGGAACAGCAGCTCTGTACTTAAAAATGATCCTAATCAGTGATAAAGTTGGTCACAGTATTTTTTTTCCCACTGATTTGTGGATCTGAAAAGAGAGTTACTGCAACTCTAAGAAAGAAGAAAAAGCTTCTCACAGGTCTCCCTGACTCTGCAGTGATGGAATTAAATTAAACCAGAGCTTGTGAAACTGAATGTAATGTTGCATTTGCCAACATGCAAGCATTTGTCTTTATCTATAGATGGCCAAGGAGTCCACAGGGTTTGGTTCTGAACATGGGCACAGTGCCATGAGTTCCTGGCGACAGTACTGACGTGGGCATCTGCTCTGCACGACTCTGGATCCCCAACTTCACAAAATTTTCAGAAGAGCCTATGCTTTTATAAACACCAAGCAAGCCCAGAGCAGTCTCGAGCTGGAGAATGGAAGGCCAACCTCATCATATTCCTGCACTGTCATTCTCACAGGTGAAGCATTACCTTTGGTGGGCTGCTAAGTGAAAAAGAAAAGCCTCCTTGTCTCTGGTCTCTGCCAGTGGAAGTTCTCTCCTTCAACTTCCATTTGGGTAAACAGGGTTCAAAATATCTATTTTCATCTGTATCAGCTACTCCTCTTTGAGGGTAGCATAGCCTATGCTATTCCATACCAACTAGCCCCTATTGAATCCACAGGTTGCATTCCTTATTGCCACCAATGAAAGCGGAATTGTTTAACCAAACTGGGCTAATATGGAATTTTTACTTAAGGAATGTAATTTTTTAAACATATTTATATATAAATATATAAGATAATATCTATATTGTAGAGTTATGGCAATTTTTCTCCCATGCCTCTTCTTCCTTGGGCTCCCTTCTCACTTCACTCAGCCTGGAAAACTGCACAGTGCACCCTATGAAATGGGAATGCAAGAATAGCACTGGTACATAAAATGAACAAGACAGACAGTGTTTTGATCACGCTGAAAAGATATGCTAAAGCTCCTCCTGCAGTTTGTGGAGAAAGATCCCATATCTGGCACACAGGAGCAGGCAGAGTTCCGGACTCCCCATGGCTGTTGGAGGATCAGACTCACTATGCTCATTAACTATCCCCACCCCACCCCAAGCATACAGGAGCCTCTGCATTAGGCACTCATTATGAAGAGTGACTGACAGAAACATTTCAAGACACTGTCATTACTGAGGTTTTGTTCTCTTGATAACTAAAATCTTCTGTACTCTGCTGAGGTTTAAAATGAAGACCTGGCTGAATTTCAGAGCTTTGGTGACTTAGGCAGAGAAGAGATCTAGAATTGCATTCCCTTACCTTCCTTAACAGAAAGATCTATCTAGGTCAAAACGGAGGTTATTGGCATCTTTCCTTAGTGAAGTGCAATAATTCCCGCAGGGTTGCTAACAGAATATCCTGTTTATTTTTCATAGTCTTCAAAATCCATGGGCTGTGTTCTGTAGATTCAGTCACTAGGCATATCTCTGCTTTACTAATTCTGTACGCACAGAGCTAACTACAGATACAAACATATGCAGGTTTTTTGCTGTTTTATCTACAGAGCTACTGAAAACGCATACATGAAAATTAAGGAAGAGATTTACATTTAATACCACTTTAAAATGTATATGCATGTGGCTGTAGTTGAATGGGGAAAAAAAAGACATCCATCTCTGGCCAATAATTATGAATGGCCTAATTCACCATTTTACAGCAGCATAGCAACAAATCTCTTCCAATAGGAAGGCACTGTTGAGTTTGAAAGTCTGCATGCAGACACCTCTTAAGAATTGTACCCAATTTCCACGCTGTGTAAATTACATCTAAAATGTGCATTGCCAGGGCTGCTTATTAAGCAGAATTAAGCCCATATCCATGTTTTATTAACTTTATTCTTTACAAGGTAGCCCCTTGTTGCGTGTCTAGCATAATTAAAATTCATGCAGCTTTGGCATTCCCCAGCCTGTCTGCGTGGGTGGACTTACTGAAAAAAAAAAAAAAACCCGAAAAAACACATGCCTGGGTAACCTGATACAGAAAAGACCTTACTGTATTTTGCTCAGTTTCTGTGCAGCATAATTCTGTTTACAATTCATGGGTTTATATCTATGTTTGGATGCCTAATGAGAATTCACATGGCCACTTAAAAATATGCTATTCAGGGAGAGAGATCTGGCCCTAAAACAGCAGCAGAGTACAAAAACTGGCCGGCTTTCTGGGCTATTCTCACACAGCTGAGCTTGGAGCTGACTTGGCCTTTTAATAAACACAGAAGAGCCTGCATCATCTGATTGCTACATTAAAATAATTTACTTAATGGACCCTTTACTCCCTTTTTTGCCTTCAAAGATTCAATTAAAACAAAATTTGCAACTCATCATGAGGAGTATTCATTACTTTACCTGGTGTCTTTAAAACCAGCTCTAGACTGGGGAGAAGTTAGGCCTGTCTGTGGTAAAGCAAGTGGCAGGTACATATTTGGCAGATTGCTAAATGAAACCACTATTGCTAAAACCAGGCCACAAGCAGCACCAAAACAACAAAAACAACTGCAGCCCAGAAAAAAGAAATAATTCTACTAGGTTTTCATACATTCATATATAATTTTTCCTTTTTAAGAGAAGATTTTCTACCTAACAAGAGTTTTTATCTCCTCTTGGCGAATTGTTGCCCATATGAGTTGGAGGCAGGGAAACAAAAGAAAGCTTCAGTTCACTGAAAGGAACTATGGCTGTCTAGGAACTAAAGTGTCATGGTGCATTTCTGTTCAAGAAGCCTCCTGTATGGCCAAGCAGACTTTTGCCTCCAAGGTTCTGAAAGCACCCACTGGGATCATCTCCCCAAAATGAAGCTTGAAAAGAAGCAGTAGCAGGGAGCCTCTGAAACTGTTCCCACATAGGAAGAAAGACCTCCCTGCAGACAGGTCATTGCCTGTCCTGTATGCAAGAGCCAGACCTGAGGCTTGTCCAAGATGGGTTCATCTCAAACCTCTTGTTATCACCTCATCCCAACAGTGCTGTTCATTGGCCATTCTGTCATTGCCTTTCCCAATGGGATCAGGGCAAGGAAAACTGCTGTCCTTGCAGTGATGCCCTTCAGTTACGGCTTTATAAGTGGCAAGAGTCCAAGAGAAGAGGCCTACAAACACCTGCTCAGTGACAGCTCCCACATGACACTTCAGTCTTTGGGGCAGTGGAGCAAAGAGGCCTCACTGAAGGGTCTCCCATCAAGGAGCAGTGAAAGGATCAGTACTCTACTTGCACATCACCTTGTGCAAGGCAGAGTCAAGAGCCCACCCTTCCTGAGCAAGGGGCACACAGCCAACCAGCTGCTCCAGGCTTAGAAACACCTATCCAAGCATCTGGAAAGAAAACCGAAATATCTTCTTGCCTGTACTATAACTGCTGAATTTAAAAGACAGGAGACAGACAGCTGCCTCTCTTCCTTTCTTCCTCCATCCACCTCCACTTCCTCACTGGGCTTTTCCCAACATCCAGCATCTCCCGCCACCCACTTCCTTAGGGACTTTTCACCCATGGCCACCCATTTAATAGCCTTAAGCAACAGGAACTACAAGAACCTGGAAGGGGAAGGACAGCACGGACTCAAGATTTCGTTCCAGATCTTATGTCTGCATTCACAGTGTGTAAGAAAGAGGAAAAGACCACATTCCTTGTGCTTTTAATGCAGAGCAGAAGCTCAAGCTGAAATAGGTGAAATAACCACCACAGAACAACCTCAGTTATAAGATTGAGACTGATTACACACACATCCTCTTCCCTGTCTGAAGCAGAGACCTAGTCCTCAAACCTCAGGATAGCAACAATTTCATGAACAAGACAACTCCTAAAATCTTCCCTCCCTAGGAGAGGTCAGCCATCCTCACCATTCTCCTTGAATCTTATTTGATGAAAACCTGTAGCACATTTTGGCCTACAGTTTCAACAGTGCACGAGGTGCCCACTTCCCATGGACATTGAACTTGGTTCTGTCTGGATTTAGAGGTCACTTGCGTGAAGGTGATGTGATCTGGGTGAAGATGGGGGTGTGACCCCACAGTGCAGCTTCAGGCCTAGGGCCCCCAAACCCTTGGGCTCAGGAGGTCCGAGGGGCTGCCCATGCTTTTCCTCATCCCTGGAAGCTCCTCCTGTTGTAGTCATACAGCCAGACACCAATTTCAACGAAAACTATTTTCAAATGTGTCAGGAAAAACCTTTCAATTTAAAGTTTCCATCAAACTGACTTTGCTGAAAGTCAAAGAGATCCTTCCTGATTAGATCTTGGCTGAGGCAAACCAGCCCGATTATGTGATTGAGAATGATAAAAAGGAGGGAGAGTGAAACCCCTATCATGCTCCTCCAGCAGGACTGTGGGACCATCTGCTCCACAGCAGGTCAAGGCTTGAAGATTGGAGGCATCCACATCCTCAGTGCACCTGTGAGACACTGGCATAGGTCAAAAGAGGGGGAAAGGACAGAAGCTGTCAAGGAGAAATACCAAGCTCCCTCCAGACCCATAAATCTGTCTACCTGCACATAATGGATTCTGACGGACTTAAAGAGGCCTTGGAAATTTCCCTGATCCCAAACTTTGCTTGTCTTTTTATCCAACCTGCAAACCTGTAAGAAGCCCAGGATCTGCAGCCTGAGCTAGGCCATATCTCAAATCTTGCTGGGTCAGCAGAGCAATGCTTCACAGGGGCAGTCCATTGCTCTACCACTCAACAAAGGGTACTCCCAATTTGGAGACCTCAGAGGGAAAGAAGTGACAAAACCTGGTACTCCCATTGCCATCAAATTCTGCTGAATAGGAGTGCTGGGACATTAATCCTGCCCTCTGGACGCCTCTGAAGTTACATGCATCAAGATTGCATCTTATTTAACCAAACCTGCTTATTTCTCCTGTATGCTGCAAGGGCATACTCAACACTAAATGTAAATGTGAGATTACAGCTGTCATACAGCCAGGACAAGGTTTGAAGACTCCCTCATCCCCCACTGACCTTAGGCGCCGGGTAAAAAAGGATATGGGTGAATACATGGCTTCCCCCATAAACCCCTGGCTTCCAAACACACCTTTTACTCTTTGCAATTGTAATTTATTTCCCTCCCCAGCAATAAATCAACTTCTCTACCTCAGCAAAATGAAATTCCAAGTCCTCTCTCCCCAGACTCTCACAGCTGCTGCAATCCAGACACCAATAAAGATATCAGTGGTCTGGAAGGAAATCTAAGTTTGCCAAGGATACAAAGACTAATGCAGTAGTAATTAATGATCGTGGCAAGTCTGGCAAAGAGACTAAACTGAACTGATGTGGAAACTGAGTTCATAGAAACAAGTTTCCTTTTAACATAGCCAGATCAAACCTCTAAGGATAAATTGTGCAGTCTGTATTACATCAAGACTGGACAATTTTTTTTTCCCCAGAAAGCAATGACTCTGGGAATTGGGAACCCCAAGAGAGATAAAAATGAACAGAAGCCTTCTGCACAGAACTGCAGCTAGGAGAGGCTAAGCCCATGGGTGCCTGCATGGAACAATAGGGAGCAGAAGGAGAAATGCTCTGTCACATTTGTACCCGATGCAGCAAATACCAGAATCACCAGTCACAAAGTCCGGTTGCCAGACTTCAGAAGTGGCAGAACAGAGACAACCAAGACTACAAAGAATATGAGTATAGTGAGAGACTTGAGCAGTTCAGTTTCTCGGTTGCAGTAATATGCACATTTACATGGATTCACGTGGGGCCACTATGAAAATGCTCTTGGTACTCAGCTGTATTTAGCCTGTTAACATGGAGTTTGCTGTTGCTGAAAATCTGGCCACAGAAAACAAATGGTTGAGATCCTTGGTATCCAAGAGAATGATAGAGAAGACTTGTCCCTGACTGATAAATCTCTCACCTCTCAGCAAGAACATTTTCAAAAGGAGGGGCTCTTTCAATCCAGCAAAGTCAGAGTGAGATCTGGAGGCTATAAGTCAAGGCAGGGTTCACGTTTGTTGTTAATAGCAAAGGTAATTCATAAGAGAATGACATGACAGGAGTTGTGATGTATTCAGTATCATTTCACCCTAGGAGCCAGCCTCTTTCAAAAATAGATGAGCTGATATCAGTACACAGGGTACAAAGAACCCTGGAGAGGTCACCCCTGTACTTTGCAGGCGGTACCTCCATCATCACTGACAAGGCTGGTCTGATCTCTGATTAGGGACCTGCAGCAGTGGAAATCCCACAGCTCCTTTGGAAGCGTGGCTCTGTAACACCCTCAGCTGAGAAAGGCTCCTTCTAACATTCAGTCCAAAACCCACTTAGAGGTTTCTTGCCCTATTGATACACCTGCCACAGAGGACTTACAGGGCTTGCTCAGTGCAGTCCTGACTTGAGTGATGCAGGAGACCAGACTGTGCAATCACAACTAGTCCCTTCTGCCTGGCTTTTGAGACTCACCCAGCATAAGTTAGTATTAGAGCTGATACAAACAGAAATCCACTTTGCAGAAAATCTTGGGTTCAGAGTTACATTTCTTCCCCACGAGGAGTGAAAATGAGACCTTTTGGAGCCCACTATGAAACGCCAGAAGAGACAAAAGCACACTGATGTGGTAGAACTGGTGGTCTCAGCACTTTGAAGACCAAGTCCCTGCTTTTGCACTGGGCAGAGCAGAGGCATGAAACTGGGTATTGAAATCCTTGTGCAACACATTCTTCTGAAATTACTATTTCCTTTCTCCCTAGCACAGTTTTGATAAAGTGGCATTTTTCAAGGGAAAAAAAGAGCACCACTGCAGATTGTTTGGCTGCTCCTTCTGTAGGCATCCATCACAGCCTCCCAACCTGGACCACTCACACATGTCTCTCTGACACAAGTTATAGTTTTGGCCTTTTCTACTCTCAGACTGCTGAACTCCAGAAGTACCTAAAGTGAAAGTTGCAATACCTGTTCTAAATACTTTGTAGGGCTCTTCTAGGGCTTTGCAAGAACAGCTTTTGAACATGGGCAACCATTTCCTTGCATCCTTTATTCATGACCACTCTACAACTTCTGGTTTGGACGAGGAATTCCTGTACCATGTGATTTTGTTCTTCGTCTCTGGCCATGCTGACCTGCTCTCCCCCTCTGTATGCATATTCCTTTTCTCTCTTCAGGAACAGTTAGCAACTCTTTGGTCTTATTTGATCACATAACAGAAAAAACCCCATTCTGTTAAAGGCCTGTTGGACCTTGCTACAAACAGGTCATTGATTGAACCTGGTGTCTGGAGACTACCCCAGTAAAACAGCAAAAATAAGCAGAAAGAGCAATGCCTTCTATGAAGCATGGAGAAACAGACAACAGATCCTGCTCACCCATGAAGTCATGCTCTAAAACCCTCCCTGTTGAATGCAACTGGATCCTTCAGGATGAGAGGACAGGATCCCCTAAGTTTCCCCTTCTACTCCCACAAAGAAAGCTGTGCAGCTGGGAATGCTGCCTCCCCACTGTCCCATGGGCAGTGTCAGCTGCACCCAGCATGATGTCCATGGCTTATCCTTGCAACCTGCCCCACAACTTTTAGAGGAGCCCATGGGCATTCCTGCCCCAGCACAGGGGGAAACAGGCAGCCTCTGGTAATGAGATGAGCTGGCAAGGCAGGCAGCAGCACTCCAACAAAAGGTTCTGTAGTATTTCTAAATGTTGTCAGATGTTGGGAAACTCACAATAAGAGCTTTCATCTTTCATTAAAATTGAATGCTCCTGCTCTAGCCTGCTGGAAATACCAATCTTCTGAGAAGCTATGGGCTCACCAAGGTTCATGCAAGGTAGTATAAACCAGGGGGCCAGTTTATTAGCGTTTTCTTTTGGCAGAAGTTTATACATAAGACTAGCTGTGCTTGGCAATTGGAAAGTGTACGAGCGTGGAGGTGAGGAGCCTGAATTAAAAGCCACTTAAGTGGGTACTTGAGTAATTATTGGGAGGCTTCTGAAGTGACATTTTGCAGTAATTAAAGAGAACATAGGTTTGTGCTGGGTACAGGTGGCAATATGGCAACAGACATCATCAGTACTCCACAGATGACCAGCTATTCATGAGCTGCAGAGGTGTGTTGGGATTCTCTGCCCAAAGAGCATCCTTCAGAGTTAAAAGAGGACCAGAGCAGCAAAGAGGCTGAAATGCTGTTACTCTTACAGTCACAGATCCTCTGCATAAGGGAAGAGGTTGCACAAAATTATTTTTGTGAAGCTACCTAGCTCCCGAGGTAGCTGTTCTTCAACAGAGGTGGGTCCTACTGGTGTTTCTGTCTTCAGCACCCCCAGAGGCCCTGAAATCCTGGGAAAACTCCCCACACAAAGAAAGTGAAGCAAAACATGCTAGGCCTGGAGGAGGGTTAGCTTATGCCTCCTGTCAGTGGAATGGGCAGGTTAGTGGTGCTTTGGCTCCAAAGGCTCTCTTCCTCTCTCGCCCCTGAATTGTTTCCGTAAGCCTGATACATTCTTTATCTGTCATTTGCTTGGCTTTAGGGATCTTTCTGTTTGTAAAGTAATGCAAATAATACATGCAAATATATCATTTCTTCAGTCTGTTACAGCAGATACTTCTAGAAACTGGTGCCTCTAATATGCACTCCAGCCCACCTCAAATGCTGTAAAATGTGGGGTGCAAGAAGGTGCCTTCACATGAAAAGACTGATTTGACAGAGAAATGACTCAGAAATAGAGCTACTTTTAAGTCTGCAGTGACAAAGTCAAGCACTTAGGAAATTAAGTGTGAAGACCTGTAGCTACCAGGGCAGTGCCTCTCTCCTCATTAAAGATGCAGGTAAAGAAGCTTGAAGACAGTAGCAGTAAAAGGAGCATATGCAACACAAACATGTCCTTGTGAAGGAGCATAATTCATAGACACTTAATTACCTTCAACAACTTTCAGGTCCTTGTTTATTTATCAGCAAGTCTTAGCTGTCATAAGCCAAAAAAACCTGGGCTGGGATTATCAAAATGGACATAAATGAAGCAAACTTCCAGGTCTCACTGATGCTCCAGGGATCTCCCCACAAGCTCCAGCCTCAGCCCCTGACACTACCAATGCTCTGTGTGGAGATGCCTGTGCAGCACGTACCAGCTCTTACCCCACTGAAATATGCCAGACTGACTCCTGCAAAGTTCCGCTTGAAAAAAATCAGTTGACATGAGGCAGACACCAGGCATTTGTTCTAGAAAAGGCTACATGCTACTCCCAGCCTTATTATTTGCACATGGATAGCTCCAGCAATTATTGCAATCCTCTCACTTTTCTTTCTTAACTCCTGGCACAACGTAGGGTCTGAAAAGTCTTCTTTATGTTTTTATTTATTTAACCATTTCACATGGATTCTGTCAGTTTGAATTTGATCTAGCTTTGCAATTTTATGGGGAAAATAAAATCAAAGAAAGAAGCATTCGTAAACCCTCAAACAGAAAATACTCCCACAATCTGGTACAGCTTGAATGAAGGCTTTTCTTTTCAAAACAAAGGATGCTCCCTTGTGTTGTTTGAAATCCTGGCACTAGAACAATTAAGAAAGTGAAACTGGCTACAAACTAAAGCAGAATGGACATGTTTCATAGATCTTCATTGCCCAGGCAGAAAGAAACGTAAACAGGGCATAAATTACAGCAGAGGACAGATAAGCTGAAGGACAATGCTGGCACAAGAGCAAACGGGTAGGAACTGGCCAAGAATAAATTTAGACTAGAAATTAGAAATGGTTTCTAGCGATCAGAGGAGCAAGACACTTCCAACAGGACAAGTGGGCACATCACTGCTCTCATCCTGCTCCCTCTGTTCCAAAGAGGCTTTTTGTGCACATTTGTGAAAAGATGATATGACACAGCCTACAATAACATAAGCCAAGAGACCCCTTCTCTCATCTGTTGCACCAATACTTTCAGTCTTTCAAATAATCTTTTTAATTCTCTAAAAACAGGGGAAACATTTGATGTGCACTCAGAACACTTTTTTATTTAACCTCTGCTAATTGAACCATCTTAAAATATATCTATTCTAATAGCCTTACACATTTAATTGATGAATTGAAGTAAGCAACAGCAATTATTGAGTGTTTTTATTTAGTGCTGTCATTAAATAAAGTGAAAGAAAATAAGATCCCATAAAATACAAATGGTCTTATCTAAGTGTTATTAGGGATGCAATGACAGAAGTGCATTCAGTCAAGTGTTTATATTGTTACCATCATTCAGACATCAGTTCCAAAGCTTATCTAATATGAAAGCCACTCCTGCAGATCTTTGCTATTGATTGGTGCAGCCTGCAGACACACCACTTTCCACAAATTCATTTCAGAATAGGAGAGCTGTCAGCTCCCACATGTGGGGTTCCCTGGCCAGCTGGTAACCTTGTCTGTCTGCATATCCCTTTTCTGCTTAATGGATAATTTGAAGATACTCAGCATCATCTGGGAAAAAGAGATTCTGTTGGCAGAGTGAGTTAGGGACAGACATACCCTCAAGCTTTTCACCCCAGATCTCCCCTGACCAGGATTGCTGGTCTCTCCACTTAACTATTAATCAACCTAAGTAAAACATATGTTTATGCCTCTAATTTCTGCACTGAACTCTTATATTGCCAGTTAATGCTGTTTAGAAATGAATTGCTCCTGCATAATGTACAGCAGAACGACAAATACACATTAGCTACATATCATAAATCAGATAATTACCAACCAAGATATTCTTACGCGTGTTCAACCTCTTATACGATGTAATAGGACACTATCAAAATAGAGCTCACATTACAATGACAGCTTTGGCTTCTAGCACTTTGGCTTTTATTGTAATAAATTCTAATTTTCTGATTTTTATCTGCTCCTCCCTCCCTGCTCCTAGTGGTATAGGAATTATGATTATGCCAGCTCTAAAACTAGACTGCCTGCTTCTAAAGCAGTCTTTCTGCCTGATTCACAAGCACAGCACTGAAGCATTTTATACACAAACACTGCAGATCACCCTCAATGCCAAGAGCAAAGCACCAGTTTGTTCAACTTCACTTTGACTTCCACATCTGCCACCACACCACAGAGTGACCACAGGTGCGTATTCCCCACACTGCAGATTTCTCCCATCCATAAAATCAAGACAATGATACTGCTTTTGTAAGCTTTCACCCTAGGAAGGCTTGCAAAAATATTTTCTTGAGGGGTCAGATGGATTTCAGAGTGGGATTTTTCAGGCAATGCAGAGGACTGGTGATGGAGGAGCCCATGCTCATAAAAATGAATCTGTCAAGAAGGGCCCCCCCTTTCTGAAAGGGCTGACACTCTTCAGCTGACACCTTTGACTGTATCCTCTGAGCATCCAGCTCAAATCCTCTGCACCATAAGCTGAGACCCTGTCATACCTTACCTGCAAGGGTTGTAAGGAGAGGGCTTAGCACCAATGCTGCAAAGTAGCCTTGACCCCCTGGCCACACTCTCCCCCCCTACCAGCTCCTCCAGCTTGCTTACAGCTCACAAGATTCCTATATTCTCACTGCAATAAATGACAAGGTTGTCACCTTGCTTCACCAGGACTTAATTTTTCAGACTCACAGTCCTTCTACCCCCAGAACCATGATACATGAGCTCAGCAGCCCAGAAGCAGGGGAGAAGATGGACATGCTATCAGGTCAGCAGTGGGACCCACTAATCCCACCCAAACCCCCGTGGGCCCCAGGGTTGCACCAAGAAAATAATTCTGACTAGTAAGAGACACTGCTTGTAGGCATCAGGGAAGCCCTGTCCTTCCAGTGTGCTGAATGGGGGCTACTCCAGCAGCCTCCATGGGGGTTACTCCAGCAGCATGACAAGAGTAAGTGCACCTAACAGGGTTGTAGGATTACAGCTCTCAGCATACACAATTTCAGAAAATTTTCATCATTTTTTTTATGCACAGAAGGACAGTGAAAAATAAGGAAAACACAGTGTTGCACTGAGTCATCTTCTTTTCCTACAATGAATCTTTAAAAAAATGGAAAACAATACTGGGTTCACTATCTTATTTTACTTCAAATTAATTTTGTTTATTTTCTACATTTTTTAACCTTAAAATGTTATTTTCAAAGAAACACCAACACATTTTAAACTTTCCCTTGTCTTTGAGGCTGTGGCAGGGAATTACAAAGTATTTTGGAATTTGTCTCTCATGGAAAAATTTGAAATACAATTAGATAAAGATTTGAAACAAAGTAAAGCTTCCCAGACTATTAATTTTTATTACGGCTTTGTTTGGGTTTTTCTTTTTCTAAAATTGTGACAATATCTCATTTTGCCTCTAAATCCAACATTGTTTTTTGTTTAGGGGCATCCTGGTCACTACTGCATCTAAGCCAAAGCTTTCTCAGTTTTCTTTTCAAGGGTCTGTACCTTAGAGCAAGCCCAGTTTTTTTTCTTTTTCCCTATGGAATAGTTTGGATCAGGTATTTACAACTGAGATTGGAAGGGGCTCAATTAATTGCTTTCATAATGAAGGTGGACAATCTCTAGGTATGAGTAATCCACAGACTGACATGCAACAGAGTGGGACGGCAGCCAGGTATGGGAGGTGAAAAGGGAGTGTCAGGCATGGAGACCGGGCCATACCAAAACTACTGTGGGAACTGAGCAAAAATACAAGAATCACCAATGAATCAGGGAAAAAAAAAAACAAGTCTGAGTTTCTTTTCATCAATTACACAGCCCCAGAGGCTGATCAGCTACCTCGTTGCCTTCACTGCACCAGAGCCACAGCCAGCCTGTCAGCACATCCCCAGCACAGAGCTGCCCAGTGCCTGACATAGCAACGTGCGCTCTTCCAGCTGTAAGAGGGTTCTCAACCAAACCCACCGGGGTTTAAGAAAACCACAATGAAAATCTCTACGCATTTCTACCGGCCAAGACGGGACGCGCCGCCACGACTTTACACGGAGAGGACAGCGCTGCCGATTTTCATTAACCACGCCCTTTCTAAAGCATTCGTCTCCCTTCCTTTCCTTAGTCCCGTCGTTTTTAAGGTCCGGGACCCGTTGCGAAGAGCAAAGGCTGAGCCTTTGGAGGAGCATCCCCGGCACGGGCCGCGCCCGCGCGGCCGCAGCGCCGCCCAGTGGTGCCTCAGGCCGAGCATCCCCCCTCCACTCGAGGGGAAAAAGGGAGGAGGAAAAGGAAAAACGGGGGAGGGGAAGGTATAAAGAAGAATAAAAACGAGGAGATTAAAGAAAATATGGAAAAAAGGTAAAGGTGGAAAGAAAAAATTCATAGAAGGAAAAAAGGGAAAATAAGGAAAAAAGAAGGGAAAAGAAGAGGAAAGGAGGGGAAAGAGAGAGAAAGAGAGAGAGAAAGAGAGAAAGAAAGAAAGAAAGAAATTTTTAAAAATAAAAAGGAAGAAAAAATTGAGAAGGAGAAAGGAAGAAGGAAAATAAGAAATATGGGGAAGGGGAAAGGAGAGGAGAAATAAGGGGGAAGAAGCAATGGGGATGGGGGAAACGGTGGAAAGGAAAAAAGGAGAGGGGAGAGGAAAAAAGGGAGGAGAAAGAAAAAGATAAAAAACAAACACCAAAACCTAGACTAGTCTAAACGCAGAGGAAAATTTTTTTTGACAACGATCTGAAAGACCTATATTAATAAACCGGGACATCTGCACAGAGCAGCACTTCCTAAAGCCACAGTGGGAGCTTAACAGCGCTCACCTTGTACAGGTGCTTGACTGGGGCACCCCTCCGCTGTCTGCAGAGCAAGGAGCTGCCCCAGAAGATTTTACCAGGGGCCAGGACTTGCTGGAGGCTCAGCTGGAGGGGAATGTGGCTGCTGGCAGCCAGGAGATGCTCCCCTGAACAGCAGCGTTCAGAGGAAGGAGGGAGCTGAAGGGCGGACCCTCCGGCAGATCTGCAGCCCCGGTGCGCTGTGTGCGCCAAACCAGCACCCCCAACACAGCCCAGGTACAACGAGCCGGGTTCAAGCCCTGAGAGGTGACTCCACTTCTACTGAACAGAAACTTGAAATACACAGTTTCGGCTCAAACTTGGACAATACGCACGAAAATCGGTGAAAGGAGAGAGGGTTGCTCAGCCAAAGGATAGGGCACAGGGGCTTGGCCGCGCAGGACATTCCCACCTCCCCATCGCTCCGCGGGCGCGGTGTCCCCGCGGTCCCCGCGGCAGCACTGCCACCTGGTGCTCAGGGACACGCTCACACCCGCCCGGCGACAGCAGCGCGTCCTGCCACCCATCCGTGGCCCTCAGCAGACCATGCCCACACCCATCCTAGCCCGTTTCCTACGGGAAGAGTTTCTCCAGCAGTAGCACGGCTCCTCTCCCTGCCCGGGGCACCGCTTGCTCCCGGTGAGCTGTGATAGCTCCTCTGTTCTTAGCAGGGCTTTCCCTCCCCTCACTGCCACAACCGGTTCTTGAGTCTTTGCAGTTGTGACAGCGCTGCAACAGAAACACAGGTGCCCTGTGCTGCAGGCAATGGGTCAGTGAAATGATCTGTTTCATCATCTCCGCATTAAAAAAAAAAAAAAAAAAAGACATCAGCACGTGATTTGACCAGACTACGTGATTTGACCAGACTACTTGTTGAATTTGGGACATTTTACTGTGCTAGTTTGAAAAAACTTGGAAGAACTGAAAGGAAGGAAAATTCCTTTCTCTGCAAGTCAAATGCTTGCCTATTCTTTCATTCAAGGTGCTTTATTCTAAGTATTTTTAACAAGTTAGAAATAGAGTATGTTTTTTTTCTGTTGGAGTTCTGGACAAAACATGACAAATCTTAGTCCTTCCCTCCAAACTTCTTGGCACTGCACAAACCCTCAGGTCTGTTGTTCTCCCAGCACTAAGTTAAGCTACCTTTCCCCTTCACACCATGCAGCCTTTGTGCTCTATACCCAGCAAATCCAAGTGCAAATTCTAAGCTAGAATTGCTTCCTGCTAAATGTAAAGATCTATACCTGACACTGGAAATGTCTACTTTCTTCCACATATCTTGCTCTGCCTTACAGATTTCAGTAAACCTGCAGGTACATACTTAAGAAATCCAAGTACACACTTAAGGTCACCCTCACTCCCTGCTGAAATTGGCACCAGCAACAGGGCAGAACAAATCACCTGTGTAACAGCGCAGAGCGGCACCCGACAATGTCCCTGACAGACCAGACAGGGGACAGCACCATGAAGAAGACAGTTATTTTCGAGTAAGCCGTAAGCAGCCAAATCAGAAGCTGACCAGAGCCTCAGAGTGGGCATCATGAAACACCTTGGCCTTGTTCTACAGAGAACAAGGTCTCTAACCAGAGAGATCAGATGGGTTCAGTGCTTCTTTCCGCCCTGTAAGAAGTACATAACAGTTTCTTACACATCCCTTCCCTCCTGCCTGGTCCTGGTCGCTGCAAGGCAGGACTCCTCAGAAGCAGGAGGCAGCTGTCTAAATCGGGACCTGCAGTTGTTTCACATACAAAATTTACAAGGGAGGCAGCTTTTGCCCCTTTACCATCTGTTTTACCATAGTCATCCTATACAAAGATAACAGCTGAAAAGCTTAGGTTCTGCACTTTAGCTGTCTGAATACATATCCAGCAAAGTCTGGTGAGTGTCTCTGGGTATACTGCCAGGTGATAAGAGACCACTCACACAGATGTACCACGGCAACAGTTCTGGATATTACAGCCTGCAGGGTAATGTAGGTGCACAGATTACAAACAAAAATATTAGCTAACTAGCTTGGCCTTAGCTGTACTGCTTGTTCATTTGTCTGCAAGTTGTGAAAGTTCCCCGCTCAATCTGTTATTCATAACTATTTGTTTATGTTGCCTTGAGCTGTTCTTGCTCTGCCAGTCATGCAATCCCAACATTTGTAATTTGTCCTATAAAACAGGAAATTAATGTAGGAAAGAGGCTGTATACAGCTTTCTACCACAGCATTAATGTCAAGCACTATATTCCATTTTAACAAAATAAAATGGGTTTGTGCTGTACTGGCTAGTTGCTCACCTGGGAAAAGGAAATTTCCATGGTTCTCTTGGTCCCACATCCTGACTCTGCAGCAAGAACTGAGACGATATCACAGGGCAAATATTTGGTTTTTGATTTTTTTGGTTGGTTTTGTGGTTTTTGGTTTGGTTTTCTTTTTGTTTTTTCCCCTCAGGGAACAAATATATTTAATATTTGTTCTTCAGAGATCTTTAAAATTTGCAGAAAATTAACAGAAAAAAGCCACAAATGCAGCTGTTCCTGTCTGAATATCCATTTCTTCTACTCAGAGAAAGGTGCTGAGTATCGCTTTAGCTCACCACAGAACAAGTACTGCAGAGCCTTGGTTTAAATGAACTTGTGTTGTAAAAAGCAGTGCCTTTAGTGCTACCTGCTCTCTGACTGGCAAACATATTACAAAGTGAGAACGTAGCAGTCACTCACATCTTTGCTCTATTTAAATAAATACTTGAGCTTACCTTGCCCAACAAAATCACACTGATAGAGCCCATTATTTCTAATGCATCACCACTTTCTCTCCTATTTTCCCTTCCCAGCATAACCTGTTAATACAATTAGGAGTTTCCTACCCTGGGAAATGGCCTTTGCAGTGTCATTGATCATAGCAAATAATAAGTATATGCAGGATGCTGCAAATTCTCGGTGGGCCAACACTGAGCTCTTCTCTTTGCAATTGTTTCAATAGATTTTGTTTTACAGCCAGAACAGCCTTCTGTGTACCTGCAGCACAATCAGGGACAGAGCACAGGTATAAAATTAACCTGATTTGGAAAAAAGTTACTCAAAAAGAACACAGCTAGCGCTCTACCTTGTTAGCTTTATGCTAGGGGAAGTTATTAAGGTTATTTAAGGATAGCTTCATTTTAGAAAATTCTTCCCATTTTCTTGGTACTAAGTAATTACAAAGCCTTTCCAGCCAATGCCTGTTACACCAATGTGAACAACAGTAAGTGCAGTCACTTTTGCTTGAGGAGGAGCCTGGCTGAGGCACGTGATGCTCCACCAAAAGCAGAAGAGGTGCAAATGCTGCTCTTACTTAGGCTGAAATCTGTGGAGTCACCCCAGACTTACAGAGGGGCTGACAGCAGCAAGCTGATCCCCCCTGACATTTCTCACACTGTTGTTGGCACAGGCAGCCACAGCACCACGAGCTGCTGCAGGACAGCCCCAGCACACAGCCTGCAGCTCAGCATGGCCTCATGGGCTGGTATCATCCTCAGCAGCTGGACTGCAGGGAGTACAAAAGCCATCTTACTTAAAACTCATTCAGGTATGCAATATAGAGGTATCTTCATCACATCCTCTAATATAAGCTGGCTCTGGGCTTCCCGCTCCTCCTCTCACCTTACAGTACCTGAGCTGGTGGTTTCTGCCTCACAGCAGGGAAAAATGTGTCCTGCAGAGTGATAAGCCCCTGGTTCCTCTGTGTGTCTGCACAGCTGGAAAAACATGGGTCCAGGACAGCTTTGCTTTTTGCAACACAGCGCAGCAACTCAAGTAGGCTCTGGGGGTCCCTGGAGGTTCATGCTTTGCTGTCATTGCCTCTGCAAGCTCACGGCTGGCTGGCATGGTGCTTCAGCCCAGCCAGTGCCTGCTTCCCCCTTGGGGACTGGGGTACTGGCCTGGCAGGAGCTGCCAGTCTGGCAGGCTCTTGGGGGGCTCTGACCTGGCACAGGTGCCAGCAGAGACTAAGCCCCTGTCTCACTGCCATGCTTGTTTTCTTGTGGCCCCACAGGCACCTTCTTGCAGCCAGTGAAAATTCAAAATGACTCTTAATGAATAATTAATTGTCCTCATCCTGAATCATCTTTAATGAATGAAAAGGCTAGAAACCTGCTGGGCAGAAGAACATGGCTCCGTGATTAGAGCACAGATGTGCATTTTGCATTTCTGCAGGTGTTCTCTGCAGAGCTGGTAGAGACTCTGGGGCTGCTGAAATCCCTATGCATTATCTTCTCTTGGGACCCAGAAACCTGAAAATGCTGCAGGAGAACTGTTCATTTTCACTGAAGATGTCACATCCATCAAAAACTGGGCACATAAAATGCATTTCCCTGTGGAAAAGGCATTTCTGCAGGGGTGCAGAGAGAACAGTGGAGAGAAAGAAAACAGGCCGAGCTTAGCAGATACGTTAAATTACTTCTGTTTCAGCCCAGGTATTTGGAGCTTCCTGAGCCAAGTACCCATTTTCAGGCTGTCCCCCAGAGGGAGTGGGGGCTCTCAGCCACCCAGCAGCTTGCATCACTGCACTGGCTCTGCAAAAGAGGGTTAATCTGTCCCTGCCACCAACGCTGCAGAGTGCATGGCCCATTTATCCCTGCTTGAGTTGCTGCAGTGCTGCCAGCTCTGCTGGGGATTTGGCTGCTGAATGAGAGTCCAAGGCTTAGGGAAGGGCTGGAAAGGCTGGTTCCAAACCTTCACAGCATTCTAGCAGAGACAAGTGTTCCAAAGGGAGCAATGAATTTCTTTGCATCTCTAGAAGCCAAATACTTGTTTAAGCAGTAAAATGTGCCCTTAGGAGCCCACCTTTCCCTCCCAGTGCTGGACTTTGTAGGTGATGGTAGCAGCACCCCCCACAACCGCAGTGGATGTGGGGGCAGAGGGTAAACCCAGTCCACCTCCCACCCACATGCAGCTCCCTGCAGCCACGTGGCTAAGCAGTCATGGGAGGCATCAAGGGGATGCTCTGGCTCCTCGTTAAGCCATGATAATGAAGGAAAGGCCTTGGGCACAATTACCTTAATGAAGCTGGCAGCTCTTTGTGCTAACAGCACCTGATGCCTGGGGTTTGAGGTACAGCTGCACAAACACAACCACCAGCACTTCCAGGCCCCTGTAAAAGCATAAGTGCCCAGCAAAGCAAATACCTGTCTGAAAGGAGCCTGGATGCCCACGCTGCAGAGCAGGTGGCAAGTTTGCCTCTTAATTAAGCATATGCTAGTGGAAAGCATCTGTGCGCTGAGAAGCCTCAGCCTTTCCCTGCTTCTGCAGAAAGCGGCTGCCCTTGCCAGCAGCTGCCTCCCGGCTGGGTGATGATGTGGGTGACATTGGCCTTAATGCCCATAGGAGACCTGCGTGGTGCTGGCAGACAGCACAGGCAGCAGTCAGAAGGTGGATGGTGTGCTTTTTTTCTTTCCAGCATTCAGAAAACACCAGTGACGTGCAGAGGATGAAAAACTGGAAACTACAGATGAAAAAGCACAGCAAATGCTTTGGAGAGCAGAGAGAAAAGGAACCCATGTTCTGCCTGGCATGCATGTTTTGGACATGGATTGTGTTTGTGTCACACATGGCTGCAGGTCAGGCTGGTGAGCACAAGTAGCACTGTGACATATGGCAAGGAACATTTTAAAGCCCTGGCTACTCCCACCCTGCTCAGAACCAGTTTGCAGGCAGGAGGTGCAGAGGCTGCTCCTGCATGGGCTGAGTGAGCCATTGGCAGGGTTTGATCACTCTGCCTCACTGCAGGATTTTCTGCTTCATTGTGGAAATGTACCAGGACACATTCAAGTTCAGTCTGGCTCTAGGAGAACATTCTTCAAAACTGGCTTGATGGACTCCTCTTTCCTGACCATCACAAGAATTCACCACAAATATTTCCCATCTGCATCTCTGCTCCCCCCTGTTGTATGCACTTTGGTTCCCTACGCTGATTATGTAGATATTTCACAGTGTCATAAAAAGCAGAAAGAGCACAGAATCTTGCACAACTGGTTCATTCTGATAAGCATGCAAAGCACTTTAACAGGTATCACAAATTACATAAAAATGCTCTTTTCAGTTCCTTATTTTGTTTCATTCCATGTATATTACAGTACAGAAAAAACAACAAGTAATGAAAAGATGGAAAACATGGGCTAATATTTTAAAGCTGTGGATGACTCCAGGTGTAGCTCTCAGTCTGTATATAACTCATTTTCAAGCTTGCTGAGGGTTATCATTAAAGGAAAAAGCATATACATGCACCTAAACTAGGTTACAGTTTTAAAAACTACATAGCAGATTTGGATATATATCTTTTGCTAGTTTCATGAACAAGTAGAAACTGAAATCTAGTAAAGAAGCGGTAACCACAAAGTCAAGAATATTTTATAGAAAAGAATCCAGCCATGCTTTTCTGTCATGTGAAAATATCTGACATTCCCTTCAAGTGGTAGAAGCTGGGCATGTCAGGGGCTTGGCTGAAAATAGCTGGGTGCTCAAAATTTTTCTATTCTAGGGATGATCACATTAACTGGAAGAATACTAACTATAGTCCAAGACAGGAGTAATCCTGGTGCTTCTTATGGGATATAAGTTTAACTGGAAAGTCCCATGGAGGATGGGTTGAGGGGGGATGTTACTGAACCAAACTAAAGGTATATTTGAGCTATTAGTATGCGCATCTAACTATGATCTATTTATTCCGGGTAACAAAAATAGTGGAAAAAAACCCAAAATGCTTGAACTGCAGCTTAATTTATACCAGCACACTGACTGGTCTGAGTATCTGCTTAGGTAATGAACACATCAACACTGCTATTGCTGCTGGACCTAGCTAGATTAAAGCAAATTATGCAAGTCTCTGCTCTTCATGTCCCNTATGGGTCCAGTGATGGCTAATATACACTCCAAGAGACAACATCATTGTGAGATGTTACTCACAAAGGTGACTCACTCAGGGACAGGACAGAGGTGACATAGAGCCCTAAACTGGAGGTCCCAGCCCTGCATTGTGAGCAGCTGGTTAGGTCTCAGGGACTAAACCTCCAAGGAGGCTGTCACTGCTGACCTAAGATCACCCAAAACAGCTTAACACAAAAAGATCTAAACAGAGAGAGGTGCGACCACCACAACTGCCTTCACCCCTCTGACAGAGGGCAACAGCAAAGGCTCCCTTGTAAACATGAGGGGCTAATACTCCCTCAGGTGACAAATGTACTGACCTACAGGACTGCAGCAGTGCTCAGGGTCAAGGGAAGCCCTGCCCCACCACAGCACCATCCCAGGTCTCTCTCTCTTCCCCCATTATGAGCCTCTTGTCAGCAGTTCAAGGTACTACATCTACATCCTCAAATATTTAGGCAAAGGCTTTTTCCATCAGCAAAAATACACCCATATTTTGCCAAAGGAAAATTAGATGTACAAAATATCTTGTGGAAAGATCCTTCTTTCTACAAGAAATGTCAACTTTTCTCCAACAGACTGAAAAAAAAAAGACAAAAAACAAAGTAATTTTTTCCCCCACTTAAGTTATGTTATCATGGGAAAAAAAAACCCCCAAATTCAAATCCAAATGTGGTCTTCTCCTGGCTCTCCCCTCTGCTTCCTTCACTAAGGAGCAGTTTCTAGAGAACTTTTTGAATCTGTGGGAGCAAAGCCAGAAAGCATCCCCCATGCCCTGTAGACTGCTGGGCTCGAATTACTTAGTGGATTATCTCTTTATGATTAAAGGATTTTGGCTCATGTTCAGAGATGTTACAGTTCTTCCCATGAGGGGTCATGTTTCCTAAGCTACATCAGCAATTGATGCAAGTGTAAATGCTTGAAAGAGAGGGACTAGCCACTAATTTGGGTTTGGTTTGGTTCAGTATATTCCCGTGAAAAGCTGCCAGGATGTGCTGAGTTTGAACACAGGTTGGGCACAAGACAAAGGAGAAGCAGGCATGGATGCAGTTTTGTCTCATGGGTGCATTTGTTGTAAGAAATAATTAGTTCCAGCAAACTCGTAGAATCATAGAATATTTTGAGTTGGAAGGGACCCATAGGGATCACTGAGCCAAGTCCTTAGGGACTTTCAGGTAGAAGCAAGGGCAAAAACACATACTTGTACATCTGTTCCATCTTTTCTTAACCCAGCACCTCTTCTATATAAATATTTATCTGACAACTCTGGCTGGTCTAGAGGAATACAATAAAGCACCATTTAATGAATGAATTCTAAACCAAAATCAAACATGCTGCACCTACCCAGCTTACCAGGAGGACTTTCAAGCCCTCCCTCACAAAACCTGGCAGACATAGGGTGCAGCTGCTTCAGATGCTGCCCCTGTTATTCTTTCAGTCTTGTCACAGGGATTTTCTTTACAAGGCACAGGGCATGTGAGCAGGAGGAAGAGGGCACTCATGCTCCAGAGCACCCATCTTCCTGGCTCACACTTTTCCAGCCCTAATGGGATGGGATTCATAGCACTGCCTGCCCTGGGCTTAAAAATAACTCAACTGAAGGTGGTTAGAAAGATTTATGCCTTTCAGCAAGTTCCTTGCTTCCTTCCAGCCTGTATACGAGTGATCTCCTGACACAGCACAGAAACATCTTTATTTTAGGAACAGTGTGTCGTCACCCTTTTCAAAAGGGCCATTCTAAACCTGATCAGGTGCCTTTGCTCCACCATTTTTCTCAAATACTGGGATGAATGTGAAGCCCCAGTGGCCAGAGAGCTCCTTAGCTTTCAGGTTGGCCTGGTTCAATCCTTTCATTCATTCCCCTGTGTTTAACTTGACTGCCAATGCATCAAAAGGTCATTTAGCTGCACTTGGGCAGTCCTATATGAAGCCCCACAGCTTGTGAGCAGGTTTGCCTTACACAAATCCTCCAGAAACCTGGATGAAGCTGTCTGCAGGGACAAGTCAGGAAATGCCTTCTGTTTTCTCCTTTCTGCTCCTGTCCTTTACGTGGCATTCTTTCTTTGAAGCATGGCATTGCAGTGTTAGGGCACAAGTGCCCAGAAGGTCACCCAGGAGCGTAGATGCCCTTCAGACCTTTCATGCCCAGCCTGTGCCCCCTCCTGCCAAGGCAACAGTGCTGCACAAGTGCTGTCTGTTGGGTACAGGAAGGGGCCAGGAGTGCTTTTGCTGTTTCCCTTCACACACTGAGCTGCTTGGCTCTCCTGCACAGCTGGTAGAATATGGATCCCCTTAGCAGGACTCTGCCTGGCAAAACTCACTGCAGGCTGCCTGATGTTCCTGGCAGGATATTTATCCTGACTATCAGGAATAGATAAATATATGAAGATAAAATCTCCACAATCCCCTACTAGGTCTAGGCCAGGGTCTTGCTGGGATAACTACACTGCAAGGTTAAGTGCAGAGATAGGTAAGCAACCTTGGTTTGCCTCACCGTGTGGCCAAATGAAGTTACTTGTGAAAGTCTCCACCTGGCATTTTTCATTTGTAACCATTTTGCCCTTCCAGTGGGCAGGCACAGATCCCTTTAAGATTCAGGCAGCATGCTGGTGAGCACTCCGAATGCGCAAGAACTTACATTTCCATGGAAATTGAAAATGCCTGAGTCACCATTTTATCAGGTGCTGAATAAAAACTAGTTTATTTTTTTCATGCCTATAATTATATGTTTGGAAGGGGCTGGAGCAGCTCTCAGAATGAGGAGGGAAGATGCTTGAGTGAGCTGTGCCAATGGAGAGGGCCCTTGGTTGGACAGACCGGGGAGAAGGGCAGTGCTGGGGCCAGCAGAAACTGGTACTCCCTGGCAAAATATTCTGCTTGTTTCTTTCCAAAGTTCTTCACAGTACAATAAATGTTTGTGTTTTGGGAAGGATCAGAAAGACTGGGCAGGAAAAGATCAAAGGTTTTCTTTGGCTTGGGGGACTTTCTGAAGAGAGTACTACATTCCTGTAACTAAATCAGTCCCAACTCAGGCCAGGAAAGAGCAAGGACAAAAAAGAACCAGCTTCCCCACTTAAAATACATTAACATCCCAGCATTTCCTAGCTAGCAGACAGGGCCAAGGTTGGCATATTTAACAACTCATCCCTAGAAGGTGTTTCTTCTCAACAAGGAGAGAGAGCACAGAAGAAAAGAAGGAATACACTGCTGGTATCATTCTTGACATATGGCTATTTCTGGGTGTTCGTTCTTGGCAGTTCAGTGCCTGCCACATTGCACGACCCCTCTGTCAGGCAGCTGTCGATATGAGAAAATTGAATTTACCCTTAATGAAAGACCACAGCCAATAAGCAATCAGACAGTGTCTGTTCTCCAGCCCATCATTAATGAGCCAGGGGATATTTGTCTTCTGCAGCACTGCCATGGCTCTCCCACTTCTGCAACTATAGGTCTGAGTCACATCCCAAAACGGAAGGTGTACCTCATCTTTAGATATGACTTAGCTGTATTTCAGGATGGAGAAAATTTCAGGAACAATGAATGTGATGTGAATGTCATCAGGAGACAGGCAGTACTCCATTGCTTCCAACCCTATGTGGGTAGCTGCTGACGGGGGCAATTCTACCCATTCCTCTCCCTGCCTTCTTCTACACCTTCCCTGCTGCTTTCCTCACCACAGCAGCAGTGCTTGTGTGGCCACATGATGACTCAGGTAAGGCTGATTTGATTAAAAATTATTCATTTTTATAATACCAATAGTTAGAATAATAGGTTAGTTTCCTGCTCTGGCTTACATCCCAGCTCTAGCATCAGCATAGGCAGAGAAAAAGAGTATGATGGGAGCACAAGCTCATCCTTTTCTCTCACTTGGTAGTGAAGCCACTGAGGAACTGCAGCATTGATACTGTGCTCCTATAAAAACAACTCTTAGTCAGCTCAAAGATGCCTTGAGCTGACATGCCCTTCAAATCACTAACCTGAACCAGGTTTCTCAGCCTCCCTGAAGAGAATACTCTAGACGCTCATCTATATTACCTTTTTAATTCATCATGTTTAAAACAAAGCAAAATGAAACAATCCCACTTTGTCCTCAAAAAATGTCCCCTGCAAGCATAGGTCTTCTCAGGAGGGAGTAAGAGACTTGACAGATGAGAGCTGTAATCCTTTGTGCATGCCTGGAAACTGCTTAAATATTACTATGACCACTTAAGAATCTATAGAGATACCAGTAGGATCTGACTCTCTAAATTGCAAGATCAACAACTTAGATGAAAGAACCTCTCTTATGTTGTGTCAAGTGGACTTGAAAGGAACTAGAAAGGAATAATCATCCTCAGCCTTTTAACAAACACCTGAAAGTGGAGAGGTAAGAGATGAAAGGAGATCAATAAACATATTACCAAATTAAACTTCCATGGGTAATATTTAGACATCATAGAAGTTGGCACATTATGGAGAAGAGAGAGAAAGCAGATCAGAAAAAAAGAGAGAAATCTCCAACAGTCTGTTCTCAGATGGCCATTTCCAGTGGCAATCACACTAATTGCACACAAATTAGGCAAACAATCATGAACGTATTTTTCAAAATCAAGCCCCATTTGTGTTACTCTCACAAGAGTTTCCAATCAACAATTTTCAATTGCAAATACAGAACAGTTTAGTCATCAAAAAGCAAAAGGATGAAGAATGTACTGAACATGAAAGGGAAACAATCTCTTCCTTCTTTTTCCCATATTTCTGTAACCAATTCCTTCTGAATAATTAAAAGAACATAAAAATACTTCAGCTTAATGAGTTCTGCTTGTCTTAAAAATACAGAGATAAAAAAGTAATGCACAATACCGTGCATCAAATAACTTAGAAGGGGCTACTATCAAAGTATGAACATGATTATCAATCATCAGACATCCTGACTGCTATTAATATTCTCTGTGGAAATGTAAATAATTGTTTCAAAGAATAATTTACACTTTCATCATTAAAATCACCTAGATGTTATAATTCACCTAGGTTAAGCAATGAAAATACAGTCTGCTTTCCTTCTCTGAATAAGCACAGTTTTAGCAAATCACTTAAGCACGGGCTTAAAATTAACTAGCTGATTGAGGTCACAGCCCACTTTGCCTATGCATTAGCACACTGCTGCAGGTAATGTAGAGAGGATAAGCAAGCCCCAAACAACCTTGAAAAAAAGTCTTTTTTTCTCTAAAGTCTACCTCCTGAGATATCACCACTAATATTTAGTGTGCAGAAGGTGTTAACTGAGCCCTTCAAAATCAGTGCTGTTGCTGATTCAGTGTTACAAACCTTCATTGAGCAAGGCTTTCTTTGGAAGGATGGAAGGACAAGACACTTGTTATCCATCACTGAGCTATCCCAGCTGCTGGTGGCTAGCACTTGCTAACCCTTCAGGCCTTGGCTTCTATGTCACACTTAACCCTTAGAAAGCAATTGCCTTCATCTGTTTCTCTTAACAGGCAGCCAATATATCCTCCCTGGCAAGCTGCACTCCTGCTGAACATTAAATACTTTTATGTGAGAAATTTATAATACATGTGCTTTTAGTAGGAGCTCATTGAATGGCTGGGTGTCTCAAATGCCTCTTAAAGTGCAAATGAGGAATTTCAACTGTACTCTAAAATTCTCATGGTGCATCTTCTTCTAAATACCTAAAATCCTAACCCTTCTTCCCTGTTCTGGTGTACAGAGTAACATTAAACTGCTTTGAAACTTACAGTTCAATGGTCCATATGGGTCCTGGGTTAGTCCCACAAGTACTTTGCAAAGAAAGCAGCATCCTTTCCATGGTAATGACAGGCAACAAGGCAGATGGAAGTGTGGTGGTACCCAAGGTGGATTTACATGCAGGCACCCACAGCCTAAATGTCAGGCTGAGCAACTCTCCCTGGCTTCCCCTACACTCAGTAGAGATCTTGTCAATACAATCAATGGGGTTTAAGCTGCAGCTCTTCTTACTACACAGATGTGAACTATAAAGGAGTTGGACTTTGATGATCCTTACAACTCAGGATATTCTATGAAAGGAGCTCAGTTGTACCCCTCTGGCTGTGAGGGGCAGTATCTCACTTCAGAATGGAACTGCCTCCCCCACTCTTGCTCTGGTCCATGGGCAGCCAACTGCCACCATGGCTTGTCAGGCAGAACAGAGCTCAAAGCATCCACAAGATGAAACTGTCTCAAGGTGATCCCTCACGCTTCGTCACACAAAGTGTTCAGCATGGCCATCCTCATCTCCTGATGTGGCTAAACAGCTGACTGAGGCTGTGTCCACACACAGCTTCAGATACCACTTTAATCACAGGCTTGTAGAGACTGACAGCTACAGACCTCATCATTTGGACACAACAGTCTATTCACCAGCCTGCTTTCCTTTCTGCACTCCGCATGACAACTACTGTCTCTCCAGCTGAATTGATCCCACTGTTTTTGAGCCCCTGGGTGTAAAGCAAAGCAATGCCTTGCTTGAGGCAAGCACACGCTACTGTGTTCTGCTCATTGCAATAAGCATTTACCAGAACTAGGAATGGTTTAGAGAGATGCAACAAAGAAGATCAAAGACTCCTTAAACTGAAGGGAGAGCTTAGCAGGAGTATACTTGAGGTCCATGCAATGACAAGGAGCATGAGAGGAGGATGGGGACTGTTATTCACTACCTTGTTCAGTATGGGAATGCATCAACCCAAGCTAACAGAAGCCAAGTTCAAAACAAAGCAAAAGAGGGGCTTCTTCATGTGACCTGTCTGGGGAAACCCTTTCCACAGGACACTATGATGCTAAAAACGTACCTGAACTCGAGGGGAGTCTGGTCAAGTACACAGTACATCGTACTGTGTCTGAATCAGAAAATTTTCTAAGCTGAAAATAGCTAGCAGCTGGGAGAGGATTTGGGGGACACATTGTATTGCTCTTTTCTTACCTTTTTCTGTCTGTTTAATGGGGATGAAGAAAGACTACTGGGCTAGGTAGACATTTTATTCCAGCCCAGATAATTTGCTCCCATATTTCTGTGTTAATTGACATTGCCTCCGTATGTGTTTTTATTGGTGACTTTTTTCAGAGAGGTTTTTGTGGGGGTTTTTTTGTGGGTTTTTTTGCCAAATAATGCTCTCCAGGCTATATTAAACCCAGTGAAGATCTGTCTCTGTAACACACCATCACTGTGGATAAAGTGGAGATGAAGTAGGGAGTAAGACACACTGGCTATTAGTCTCAAGGCTTGCAGACAGATTATAAAAGTGCCAAAACAGAAGACTGTCCTTTGACAGTTAGTAGGGCAACGTGCTCACTGAGTAACAAGCACATCTTTTCTCTAACATTTAATCCCAGCAGCATTTTACCAGCCAAATGAACAACATTGCCATAAATAATAGAGATGCAATGTCTTTCTCTCCTCCCCAACACTATGCTGTCTTCTCCTTCTACAGACTGGGAGCAACAAAGCAGCAGAAAAAAGCTAGTAAGTTTAAGACTTGCACTGAATCTGGAGCTCATCCAAGTGAGCCGGAAGACGGGAGAGAAAGATGCCTTCAGGTTGAGTGAGGAGGATTTACTCAGTCCTTCTTTCCTGCTCTGAGTGGGAGTCAAACCTATACCTGTCTTCCCAGCACACTGGAGGGCTCTGCATTTGTCTCTCCTCACTCCGCCAGTCCCTTGTCAAAACAAGACTTTGTTATTAAAACCCTTTTCTTCAGGGACATGTAGCTCATAACCAATGAGCTCTCCCCACTGTGCAGACACAACCTTATGCCAGCACAGCCCCTAGCACAGTCCCCAGGAGGCACCCATGGCTGTTCTGCAAAGCAGTGTGCCTGTCTGGATCTTTCTGCCAGTTTGAGGGTGTTCTTTTTTGGTTTNTTTTTTTTCCCCCCCCCCCCCATAACTAACAAAGAAAATGCTCTGATTTGGGTATTTTTATATTTAGCAGACTATAATTCAGAAACTGTGTTTCCTGACCTTCTTTGGGAGGTTGGGGGATCCCTTGCTGAGGTGAGAGCTTCCCTTGCCAGACAGCATGTTAGAGAAGTATTGACTCAAAGGGCACAAGCTGTGGATAAGGAGCAGAGCTCATGGGAGTGCTCTCAGCAAGACCCACCACTTGCCAGAAATCCCAAATAAGTGAGAAATTCATTCACTAAAGTGTTTCCTCAGAAAAGGACATTCTCCCATTTAACTGCCCTCCTTATTCATGCTTCACTTACCATCTGAAGGAATTTGATTGTTCTAACTCACCTTTTCTAACGTCAAAAACAAAGCTCCAAGCCAACCCTAAAATACAGTCACATCACCTTATTGGATAAAGTGCTGTGAATGAGCTGCAGGGCAGAAAGAGACCTCAAGCAAGATGTTTTAAGATGCGTGTCAGCCATTCACCAGGTGAGGTGGGGCAGGAAAGGTGTATCTCATTGCTGAGCAGCGTGAAAGCATCTGGAAACACGATTTATATTCTCAGAACTTCCACTTTGGGTTAAGGGTGAGCACAGTAAAGGATTCTTCACAGAAACTCCCGTAAATGCAGAAACAGAGGAAAAAACAAAGCAGGTTTCTTTGCTTATCCATAAAAGGTAAATTACAGTTATTAGAGAGGAATACCCAAGCACAGCCACAGGACATAAGGCCATATGTGAATATTTACATACATATTTGTCTGATCAACCAATCAAATACTTACAAAGATTATACCCTGCTTGCAGTGAAATCAGCCTTTCAAAAGCAACACCTAAGAGTCTCTCCAGCCTCATCAATACACCACCTAGGATACTCCTATGCTATTTCTAAACTCCAGAAGCGGGAAGCAAAAGGCCTGGGCACCAGAGCTGAGGGCAAGGAGAGCGCCATGCACTGGGACATAAGAAAGTGTCCCAGGGTGTCTGGGTCTGCGCTTGAACTTCACTGCTGTGATCCTATGTAGGATCAGATGCACTTATCACCACCACTGAAAAACAACCACAGAAGAGGATGAACAATGCCAACAGGAAGTCACAGGAACTCAGAAAAGCAGTGGCAGCACACTGGCTGCCCAGTCCCACCAGCGGTAGAATAACTATTATTTTTCTTGGTTTGGTTTTCACGTCACATTTGACAACAGAGGAAATCCAGAACTTGAGAAGAAATTTGCAGCATGGAAAACTTTGCAATACATTTCCAGTGGTCATTTGTAGACACAAACATCATAGAGAGGCTTGAGTATTGTCACTGTGGGAATGTAACAAACACTTTTGATCCTTGTACTTTTCCAGTTTGAATGCTCTGTTTAAGTATGTTCAGCTACACCAGAAGCCCCATAAGGAAGACTGCTACTGCCTGTCCCTCCCTCCTGGCATACTTTGGCTCCTCCCAGCAGACTTCTCCATCCTGAAAATCACTAAGGCAGAGCAGAGAGTGCCATCTTGGGTACTTTTTTCCCCACAAAGAAAACACAGCATGTTTAGCTACATTTTTTAAGCAATACGTAAAGTTTTTAAGCAATAGCAGAAGTTTCCCCTTCTCCCTTTCTCTTCTTCAGTGCTCTCAGCTCCTTATTGCACTTCCATGCTCATGTAGGCCTCCCACACTGTCCATATCTTTTCCACCTACTGTATGTCCAAGTTATGCATTTAAATCACTTCTCTATGCTTCTATATGCCTACACACATGCATCTTCCTACTCCTGGATCATTCCCCTGAAGGTCCCAGCATTTCCTCTGCAGGAGGAATGCCCACAGTCCTTGCAGGTACAGTTGCACAGTCCATGGCACATTAAAGAAGTCTATTTGAGAAAACAACCTGAAAGAAGGGCTAAAATTTGGGACCAAACTGATTAGGTTTATCACAATTCCAGCACAGGGCAGAAGCTCTTCTTGTTCCATGAACACCTTGTCCCATCTCACAGAGGATCAGCAACCCCAGCTGTGAGACTAATGGGACAAACAGAAGAACAGAGAGCAGAAACTCCCCATCTCAGCTCTGCCAGGGCCAAGGAATAGCTTCACTCAAGTTGCTTCATCTCACTCTACCTACTATTGCCCCCCCCATCCCCTTAGCAGCACAAAGCAAGCGGAACAGGACTGAGCAGCTCAGTCACAAGTGAATTTTCAAGTGAACAAATGGCTGTGAATGCACATTAAAAGCAGGAGGAGAACACTAATAAGGAAACAATTATTTCATGGGGTTTTTTAAAACAGATTTTTCCCCATTCTTTCCTCTTATCCGGCATTAACAAAGTTATGGGAATAAATACAATTCCAGAGGTAATCCGGGCTTTGGATTCTGGAAGCATTCGCTACCAACTTCTGGAAAACAAAACAATGATAATGACTCACGCTGGGCCTGGGGGTGGTTCGTCACAAAATTAGCAGCAGCTTCCATGCTCCCAGCTGAGATTGGCTTTGCTGGGTTGTTTTCACAGATCCCCAGGACTGCAATTTAGCACATGCAAATCGGCCCAGCAGCCAATCGCAGCCACCATGTTAGAAAGGCATAAACGTGCCATTTAGAAAAATGCTTTGCCATACAAAACATGATTACCTCCTTCCATGCCATTTCAGGCTATGGGAAGAAACACTATTTTTATTATTAAACATTACACCTCTCTTTTCCTCCAAGGGGAAGAACAATCTATTTAAAGATCTTTTAAGCAAACATCTATTTACACAACTGAAAGCTTTGTATACTACCATTGCCCCCAGGGAGGTTATCATTCCGCTATACTTAGCACTGGTGAGGCTGTACCTTGATTTCTGTGTTCAGTTTTGGGCCCCTCATTTCAAGGAAGATATTGAGGTGCTGGATACTGTCCAGCTTCAGAATGGAGCTGGGGAAGAGTCTAGAGAACAAGTTCTATGAGAAGCAGCTGAGGGAGCTGTGGTCATTTAACCTGGAGAAAAGGAGGCTTGGGGGAAACCTTATTGCTCTCTACAAGTACCTGACAGAAGGTTGTAGCAAGGTGGAGGTTCAGTTTCTTCTCTGAAGTAAAAGTGGCAGGACAAGAGGAAATGGCCTCAAGTTGCACAAGGGCAGCTTTAAATTGTACATCAGGGGAAAAAATCTTCACCAGAAGGGTTGCCAAGCATTGAAACAGGCTGCTCAGGGAAGTGGTGGAGTCACCATCCCTGGAGGTATTTAAAAGACACACAGATGTGGCACTTAGGAACGTGGTTTAGTGGTAAACTTGACAGTGCTGGGCTAACTCAATAATCTTAGAGGTTTTTTCCAAACTAAACAATTCTATAATTCTATAGGAAAACTCATCTAGCTTTTGGACCATGCTGACCTTTTGATGATGCACGTACCACCTTGCCTGAAAAATTTACAACAAGCATCAGTTTAGTAAAAATTTAAGCAGGTTACTTCTGGAAAGCAGCAGAAAGGGCTGTGGGAAGACAAGGGGCTTCATTTCGAAACCAAGTTCAGTAAGACAGAAGTAGATCATTCTCACAAACAAAGCAGGAGGATTTGGATTTCTTTAATGAACAGGGCTTTTCATCTGGGAACTGATGTCTGTGAATACTTCCAGAGGAATCTGCTGGAAACCGAAAACAAGCCTACTGTCCAAGATCTGTGAGACAGGAAAAACAAGAAGAGTTTTAGGGAGGATACATGCCACTCATCTAAAACAATAGTTCTGGTAAGTATTCAAGCATATGATCATCTTAAAATAAGCCTAGGTACATGCACAGAGTTAAATATGAAGTGAACTTAGATGGTTCACTGAACTGAGACCTATCTCCGGAAATACTCCTTGGTCTTTGAGTGAACGTGACCCAACAATAGTCACACAGCTCCTAAGCTGAAAGCATCTGCTCTGGAAGTCATCAGCTTTAAATATCTGCCTATGAACCTAGATTCTTTTGTTGCTCTTCAGCTGGAAAAACAATAACACAGAAGACAGTAGTGTATACACACAGTTACTCAGGAAAATCAAGGGAAAGGCTGAAAAATTATTTCATTGCTTTGTTAGTTAATATTTCCCACTAAAACTTAGAGTTTATAATGTGTCACAACCATTCGTGTTGTTTAAACTGAGACAAACTCTTGCTCTTTCCTTGGTTGAGTTTGGGAAGTGAAGGAAGTTAAGCTTTGTTCCTTCACAAAACCATGTAAACCTCTAGGTGATAACTGCCATAAACTAGCCAACCTCCGCATAAGAGTTTTGTTTATCATCCTCATTATAGATACCTAAGAAAATTCAAATTACTCTTATTTTGCTTGAATTTTTCCATTCACCAAAAGTAAAAGATTTCCAAATATGCTTCAATATCAATGACGCTCTGGTAGGATGTCTGCTAGGATCCAGACACGTTTCAATACTCAGAGACTGGGGGAAGATGCAGCAATTCCAGACACCCAGCTCTGTAACCTCAGACATCTGGCTGACACCTATGCATTACTAAATCACTTAATACCCACAGAGTCCCTGGACCTGCATTTACTTTTGAAGATTAATGAAATATTTTATTGCAAACTGAACAATTAAATCCTGCATAATATCAAAGACTTTCCTTTGCAAAACTATACAGAACTGGCTGTGAGCACTTAAAAAAGTGATATGCATATAACTAAGTTCACTATCATTTATATGTCTGGAATTCTGTATGATAGAAACTAAAAAAAATCCATCATTTCTAGCCCAGCCAGAACAGACTTTTTGGGTTTGTTTTTAACGAAGATGCAGAAGCACCATGGGCTTCCAGAAGAGATGCTTAGCCAATGTCTACATGAGAGGATTACTTTGGAATAAAGGAAAGAATGGATTTAAAATTATATAGCTATTCTTGAATAATACCCTAGAGGAGTGCTCCTATTATAATAAAAAAGATTTTTCAGAGTTGTTTAATTCATTTCCCAGATGAATTAAACAAAGTCAGACAAAGGTATTCTTTCCACAAGCATATGTTGTGTCAACAATAGGCATTATACTGGAACGGCACAGCTACTTAATTTCCACTGGTCAGCAAGCGTTACTTTTCAAAAAAAAACACAAAACAGGAAGAGAGAGCCTAAGCAAAATATGTGCAGGAACACTGATGTGATCTGAACAGTGGAAGAGAATGGCAGGCAAGAGACCTAGTGCAGGAAGGAAAAAGTGCTGATGACCTGCAGTCAGATACCATGGCTTCTCAACCTTGCAACTCACTCCCAGCTCCAGTTCAGCACCACTAAGCTGCCTTTCCCATCTCCCACCAGCAATGCACATCCCACACTCTGAACTGCCACAGATTAGACAGGCTCTCTGTGCTCCCCGTACTCAGCAGCAATTGCAGGTTTTACTGTCACTTACATACACAGAGCTATTGCTTCCAGTAATTTGAAGATGACTGTGTGATATTTGCTTTATGCTATACCTCGCTGTCTACTTGAATAAACAGCACTGTTTATTCAAGAACTAGCACATGTAAATAAAGTGTAGATGAATACATAGAAGACTGCACAAGCAAACTAAAGAATGCCTGCTTCGCTCATAAGCCGAATGCTATTCTTAAATATGCAATTGTACTTCCTATGTGGGTGATTCCATTTGCACCTGCAGATGAGATGTCTTGCATGCACAGACACTGCAGACATGTTGTGACAGTGCCCCAGATAGTCTCAGGACAAATGCAAATATGTGGATTGACAGCAACAGACTGGCTAATGGCAGAGCCACAACCTGACCTTGCTTACCTAGACAGAATGCTTTTTCCTATTGTCCCAAATATCAAACTTGGTGTTGTGATGCCTGGAGAAGTATGAAGACTTCCTGTGCCAGACATCATTTTAATTTCCCATAAAGCCAGCATCAATCACCATATTTCTAGGAGCATCTCCAAATTTCACCAGTGTGAGACTCCCATGGAAGCCAAGTTCAGGATTTACTTTCAATATGAGCTGAATTTCTACTGAAGGCATCAATTTGCAAAACAGGGATTTAAACTGAGACGTACTCTTACAAATGTTTGAGAATACATCAGTCTCTGGACACAACCAGACCTCTACTACTAAAATAAAGCTGAAAATGCATTGCTGCTGAATGTTGTTGCTAGTTGATGTGAGAAATATCAGTGGTTTTAGCAATGATGCATCCCACAGGAGTGTCTGTATAGGAGCCAGGGGCAGGACAGGCATAAGACAAAACCACTCATACTGCCAAATAAGAAATCCTTAAAGAGGCAAACTGGAACACTCACTAGAAGAAATCTCTATGCTGCTATTATGTAGTCTATAAGAACAGGGCCATTTACATCAGAGGGACTGCAAACCAGGTACAGGTCACCCAAATTATTTTTCACAACCCTATTTGCAGTTACAACAACAATAAAATCATTATCTAATGGTTATCTTGAACTTAAAAATGTAGTAGCTATCTGTTTCATAATGTTGACTAGGAAGCCAAAAGGAAAAAAAAATCTGGACTGGCAAACCACACCTCCCAAGCAAAGGGGGAAAAAGTATTAACAGAGAAAATAAATTAAAGAGAAACACTTAACAAAATTAACTGTGATTGCATCATCAAGAAGGGAAACACCTCTGCCCATGCAATAGAATCAGTCAGTTTACAAACCCTGAAACTAAGATACCAAGTGAAGTACCTGGAAGATGATACAGGATATTGCAGTGCTAAAATACTTGTAGAGAAATTCACAAAGGACTAGGATAAATCTCTCATTCTGTATTGTTATGAATTACTTCCACTTTTGTGGTGGCTTGGAGACCCATTAAGCCCCATTTTGCAAGATGCTGTTCAAACAACCAAAGCAGTCTGCCCCTTCACAGACTAAAACAAGTGTCTGCAGACCTCAGAAGTGGAGCATGAGAAAACAATAGGCTAGAGTTAGCTAAGATTAAAAAGGTGAAAGGCCTTCACATAACAATAACAAAAATCCTGCTAATGTTTTTGCTAGCATCACTACAAACCTGCACAGTACTACACAGGTACGTTCAATATTTCATTGTTTTTCTTTGAAGTATCATGCTTCTGTCAAATTCAGGAGCGGCCTAAGGCTCTGAGTCAGCACAACACATAGGTATGAATCTGACTTTAACATGTGCTTACCTCCTTATGACTTGTTTGCATTAAAGAAAACATAGATCTGAGAAGAACAAGGACTTGGTCTATCTGTCAGAATAACTCTTCAGATCAGAGGATCAAGAGCGCATAAGTAGCTCACAGCATTCTATGTCACTTCTGTTGTAGTCCATGTTTCCACAATTCTTCCACTCCTGTAACTTATAATCCTTTTGTTTGTTTACATCTGTGACTGGCACAGCCCCCACACTGTGATTCTGGGCACAGCACTGCACCTTCAGGGTTGTTGCCAGATATACACCTATCTTCTGGGGCATGCTCACCTTTTGAAGAAGTAGCAAGGAGATTTCTCCTCCAGAAGGCCCAGACCTACACTAATGGCTTTATACGTGGCATCTTTCATTTTTATTGCATGTTTTTCAAAAACATAAAGCCAAAACTTAATGGAAAAGGAAAAAATGCAGCCAAGAAGAGGGAATGTATTTTAGCATCTTAATTCAAAACAAGAGACCACTTCCAGAGGGCTCACACTCCTGGTGGCATGGGGTTAGTACCTGGAAAACAAGGTCAGTTGGAGGTAACAAGAGGTCGCTCCCACAGACTGCCTCCTTTTAACACAACATTGTGAAATAAATGGACTACACAACGTTCAGTATCATTCCATCAGAGTAGGAGAGATAAAGAAAGACTCAGACACCACACATACATCAAGCACACTTCAGCACAGGATCCACCTGTAAAGTCAAACCAGTGCAGCAGGGAAACTATTAGGACACTATCATGGACTTTTAGTTCACTGAAGTTACAGCCTAGCATGCCCCATTGCCTGAGCACCACCCCAGTTTTATGAGTAGATTATTGTTCTCTTTACTGTTACAGGTTTCCAAATACCACAAATGTTCGCACACAGCACTACAAAAACTCCAGTACAGTTTTTCACTGAAAAGAGAATAATGTGTGTAATGATTCAAAGCACAGATGCAATTAATTCTATTTATTTATCATATTGTTCTTCAAAGCAGGGCAGAACACACTTTGAATGGAGCCAAGCCTACCCTTCCAAAGCTTCCCAGCCTGTCCCCTGCTGCCACGAGCAGTCACAGACAACAACTTGTACACACGAGTGTTATGGGAGGGAAGAGGCTACTTAGGCATAAACAGGTGGCTATACCCATTGACAAACAACCTTTCCTTAGCAAGACCATAAGGGAATCCAGGCTACCTCAGCAACAGTGTTCCCCCAAGAACAGCTTTTCTCTTCAAGAGACAACACCAAGCAACTTACGCAGGAGGCACACAAGTTTTTCTCTTCCAGAACAAAGATCTCACAAAAGGAAACAGCACAAGCATTAGCAAAGAATACTCTAAAAGAGATCTTGAAAAC
>VWZF01006461.1:64172-232433 GCA_013396755.1 Sclerurus mexicanus | reverse complement strand
GGAAAAAATGCAGCCAAGAAGAGGGAATGTATTTTAGCATCTTAATTCAAAACAAGAGACCACTTCCAGAGGGCTCACACTCCTGGTGGCATGGGGTTAGTACCTGGAAAACAAGGTCAGTTGGAGGTAACAAGAGGTCACTCCCACAGACTGCCTCCTTTTAACACAACATTGTGAAATAAATGGACTACACAACGTTCAGTATCATTCCATCAGAGTAGGAGAGATAAAGAAAGACTCAGACACCACACATACATCAAGCACACTTCAGCACAGGATCCACCTGTAAAGTCAAACCAGTGCAGCAGGGAAACTATTAGGACACTATCATGGACTTCTAGTTCACTGAAGTTACAGCCTAGCATGCCCCATTGCCTGAGCACCACCCCAGTTTTATGAGTAGATTATTGTTCTCTTTACTGTTACAGGTTTCCAAATACCACAAAACAAACGTTCGCACACAGCACTACAAAAACTCCAGTACAGTTTTTCACTGAAAAGAGAATAATGTGTGTAATGATTCAAAGCACAGATGCAATTAATTCTATTTATTTATCATATTGTTCTTCAAAGCAGGGCAGAACACACTTTGAATGGAGCCAAGCCTACCCTTCCAAAGCTTCCCAGCCTGTCCCCTGCTGCCACGAGCAGTCACAGACAACAACTTGTACACACGAGTGTTATGGGAGGGAAGAGGCTACTTAGGCATAAACAGGTGGCTATACCCATTGACAAACAACCTTTCCTTAGCAAGACCATAAGGGAATCCAGGCTACCTCAGCAACAGTGTTCCCCCAAGAACAGCTTTTCTCTTCAAGAGACAACACCAAGCAACTTACGCAGGAGGCACACAAGTTTTTCTCTTCCAGAACAAAGATCTCACAAAAGGAAACAGCACAAGCATTAGCAAAGAATACTCTAAAAGAGATCTTGAAAACTCCCAGTGCCCGAAGATTAAAACAGTTCAATAAGAAGATTTACTCAAAAGCCAAGTAGGAACTGAAACACAGCAAAGTTCAAAGCAGTAGGGTAGTGCTGTAGCTTCTACAGATCTTAATAATAAAAATAGGTTATTAACCATATTAACAAAGTGTTTTACAAAGTGTTTCTTTTCACAGTCATTTACCCAGTGTTTTAGAGAGGGAAAGTCAGGTTCATGAAAGAAACACATGTAGCATGGAAGAAACTGTAGAAGTACCACTCAAAAAGCTTCAACGAGATCATCCTAAAACTCAGAGTTGGTGCCAGACCAAACCAAGGCACTCATGCACTTACTCCTCTCTTCAAAAAGTGTTCAGGGACAGCTTAAAATCAGGAATATTATTCAGACATTTGCCCCACTGCATTCCCCATCCTAGTGCAATACTCTCTGCCTAACAAGCTAGAAGCTGAGAGAGGTGTTTGGAGTCTCCTGGCCGCCCATCAGGAGCAGCCAGGGATTTCCCTTTGCTCCTGGGAACATCCCCACTCAGAAATACATTCAACGCCTTCCCCCAGAAAATCATTGCGAGATTACTACTGCCAGAAACACAAGGTATGGAGAGCTCTTACAGTGGGCTCAACCCTAGATTTGTGGGGGGCCATTGGCACTCGGGGGAAGGTTATCCCTATACTGACTGGGTGGTAACAGAGGCCACGCTGGGGTGCTCCAGGTGGGTTGGGAGATACAGGGGCCCCATATAAGGAAGGAGGACCTGAGTGAGCTGCAGGTGAGATAGAGAACAATAGTGAGGACCATATGTGCGGAAGGAATCTGTGTGGGGACAAAGGACCCACATAGGGGTTCTGTTTGGGTGCGGCCTGCAGGCGGGATTAAGCACAGAGTAGAGGTGGAGGCCTCGGGTGGATGGGGGCCGGGTTGGAAGCGCTGCCACGGTGGGGATGCCGGGGGAGGAGGGGACGCGGGTGCAGGGGACGCCGAGTTGTCGGGGCTGCCCAGTGGGGTCAGCACCGCGGACAGCGCCCGGCCCCACCGCCGCGCCCCGGGGGGGGGGGGGGCCCCGCGGGGGCCTCCGCCGCCACTTCTCGGGACTTCTCCGCCGGCGGAGGGCCGGCTTTGCCGGGAAGCGGGGCGGGCTGGCTTGGAAGGACGTCAAGCCCTAGAAACACGGGCGGCCGGCTCCCAGCCCTGCCCCCTGCCGGCACAGCCCCCGCCGGGGCGGGGAGCCGCCGCCGGGACCCCCCCGCTACCCGCAGGCTCGGCCGCTCCGCTCGGGGCTCCGCCGCTCCCGCCGCCCTGAAGTTCTCCGAGTCCCGGCGGGGACGGACGGACGGAGGTGACGGCCCCGCCGTCCGCCCCACCCCGGGCTCGGGGCCGCTGTCCGGGACTGGGCAGCGTCGGTGCCTGCGGGTGTCCCCAGCGACAGGCAGAAGGCACCATGTGCGGGGGCACCGAACATGGCCCTGCCGGGGCTCTCGGCCGGCAGAAACCACGGGACCGGCAACGTGGCCGGGATGAAGACACACCTCTTGTCTTAAATCACCCGTGGGTGCGGGTGCCCGGAACTCGGGTGTTCCTTTATGAACACGCTGTAAACGAGGGAGCCTCCGTATTTCCACCCACAGACCGTAAAGCACCAGCCTCCTGCAAAGGGCGCTCCACTGAAATTAGAGGTTCCTTCTTTTTCACTCGTTTTCAAACTACCACAGTTACAGTGCTGCAGACTTAAGTCTCAGTGTTTCAGCTGCACAGTGAAAGGTAGGGTTCATATTTCACATACAAGGAGGGTTGGAGAAAGATGCTCTCCTTAGAACTGTTTCCAATTCATGAAATTACACAAAACCCACATGACAAGGTTGGAAAAGCACAGAAAGTTCCTCAGACAAAATAGTATTAGCATATACAAAAGCCTCTCAAATTAACTCTTTTGCCTGAGTAGATTCCAATGCTCCACTAAAAAGCAGCTGCCTCTGCAACATATAGGAGCCTTGAACCAGGGTGACTTTCTAACTGGATTACTTTGTGCTCAAGCCGGGTTGCCTCCTCACACAACATGTTTCAAAGCCTTCTCTGCTTTTGTTTCTCCTGGCACTGGGCAGCAGTGGCCAGGCATATCTGACCAGCTCATGAGACGGAAGTTTTTCCAGAGAGTGCATCCTAGGATGCTGTCTTTTGGCCAACATGTCCCAGGGATGTGAGAGTGGAGATACAGACTCTGTTGTTAGCAATTAGTAGGAGGTCTCTCAAATCTAAACAAAAAGAATGAGGCACAGTCAGCATGATATGGGATGCAATGCTGATTTGCTCACGGGGAATCCCATTAGGATGGAACAGTAAAAGCTATGAAACACACGGAGATCAGAGTACTAAGGCACATAAACCAGGCATAACAAAAGTGCTGTTCAGGTGTGAGAGTCTATTGAGGATTTGTGGAAAAACTAGTATTTGTGAGAGCATCTGGAATCTTTCATGCCCTCAGTAAATACCCCATAGTTTGTTTTACTCTAGTACAGAGAAAAAAAAGGGAAAAAAAAGGAGTTAAAATGCTAAATGATTCATGAAACTGTAGCTCTTATTTTCCAGTTGGCTCTACTTCACACACCAAAGAACAGCACTTAGCTAGAAGCAAAGCCAGTAGCACACAGTTCAGGACTGTTAAAAGGATGCAAGGTATTAATAACTAATCCCTGGGATTCATGCTAAACTCAGTTTTTGTTGTCTGCTGTGACTTGAGGTGAAATTCATCACTCTCTTTGTCTTAATTCATATGTTATTTTAGACAAGACCTTGGACATGCACGAAGTTATAGCAAAAAACCAAATGAAACTGCCCTTCTCCATGTCCCCACTTATCCAGGATCATTGCTCCAGTTACACTCCTCAGCAATACCTGCTCCACAACTATCACAGACGACTATAGTGCCATGTCAGGGTACATACCAAACTGAGACCACAGCTCTTGCCTCTCTCCTTCACCCACAGTTGTCCTTCAGTCCTCTGCTATACCTGATCAGTGAGCAAGCCTGTAAGCCCTCCAGAACAAGGCCAAAAGTAGTTTGCACAGTGAAGCCCTAAAACACAATCGGTGGTTCTCGGGTACTTCCGTAATAGCACAAAAAATAATAGTCCTCTTTCTCCAAATGTATCAGCAGCATGTTTGAGATGAGAACAATTCAGGATCTGACAGATCAAGGACAGTACAATGAGATCCAGAGTCAAGGTGCCCTCCTTGCTTAGCAGCCAACATGGAGTTGTAAATGAGGGGGCTCTCATTTAGAGATGCCAGGACTCAAGTACAGCACCAGGAAAGATGCACTTAGATGTTATACATATTCAACTAGCATGGGAACAGGCAGATTTATCACATGAACATGGGAGAAAAAGTGTGTCAGACATGACAAAGATGTTTGTAAGAAGAAAAAAATGAGAATGCAACAGGTAGCTGAATTTTGAGACCTCTGTTCATTAAACCAACACAATATTTCTTGGAAAATCTATTCAGAATAACCCACAAGCCTACTAATAAAATAATCTCCATTTCTTTGGGGAGTTTCCATCACCGTGCAGCAAGGCTGATGATCCAGCCTTTTTGGGGCAGGCTTAAAGGAGTTAGTTCTTGATTCACATCAGAGTAAAGGAGAGGAGTCTCAAACCAGTGAAAAAAGTGAATGTTACTTGACCTTGCCAAAGAAGGGCCATGAAGACTGCAACATGCACATGTTCTTTCAAATTCAGTAGGTTTCAGTAAGTTTAAATAGCAAAATGGAAGCATAAAAATGGCAAAGGATGATTTTTTTTTTTTAGAACTGTGATGCATATGACTTAAGTGTTTACATGCCACAAAATACTCAGTAATATCATGTACCCAATTAGGTAAATCTTAACTCAGTAAACAAAGCTTATGGAACTTGAAAAGATAAATGGAGCTGACAGAAATCGAGATACTGCTAAATGTGTTAACTCATTTTAATCTGAAAACAAGGTAAACCAAAATAAAATCTATTTCATTGCAAAGGGACAGCCTGTACCCAAACCATATTTCAGTGGGACACAGTGGTGTAGAAATCTCTCTATGGCTCCACTGATGAGCTTGCACTACTAAATAATAATGCAAATAATGTCTCAAAAGTTACTGTGAAAATGCTACAGATATTTAGATTTTTACCCATTGGTAGAGCATTGGTATTAGAAATGATAGTGCGTTTAAATTGTAGAGACTGCATTTGCTAGAACACAAAGAAAGCTGTGAAAGCCTCACTGAGGTCAGAAAACATTTACAGGGAACATAGTGTCATATGTGTTTCTCCCTTATTAAATTAAAATGCCATTGGCCTTCTGAAGCACAGAACAGAAACGAGAATATGTTTGGGATTATGGAATTTAAATTAATACCTTCTACTAAAACGAGGAATGCACTGTGCTCTGATCAGAGAAAAATAAGGTGATTTAGCCGACAAGGCTCTTTGCTAGGTATTAAAATAGCATAATGTGCATGAGTTCATTCAGTTGCAAAAGCCAAAAAAGAAAGAAAATCTACAAAAGCTCAAAGAAGAGAATAGCCAGGAAAGGTGATTTCCTTGTGTTCATACAAAAGCAGGTAATAATCTTTCAAGGTGCTGGGTCCATGCTGTTCTGTTGTCACCCATACTGACCTGTAGTTCTTTGAACACTGTGACTGGTACACAGATAAACAGCTTGTGCAGGTGGGTTCTTTTTGTTTGGCTGATTGGTTTGTTTTTTTGCAAGTCTCTGCCCTTGCTGGATTTTCTGGACAAACACAGGCATGTACAATGGATGAGAAATGGCCCATTAACCTGAAAAGCTTTGTCCAAGCTGGTGCTGATGCAGACCTCGGACTTTGTCCTTCTCTGTAAATTTACAGAACTCCTTGCACTTGGTGCTCATTTCTTGATACTCACTCCATGGGTCTCTACATGATCATCAATGGCAGAGAAACATGTCTTACCACCTTTCATTGCAGGAGCAGTTGGAGCAAAATCTACCAATTAGTCAAGGAATACAGCCCTTTTCAGTGCAAACAAGTTTTACTTCACTGCAACCACTACGCTCTCTGAGTATTTCTGCTTACCCTTTGCCCCTTCTTTATGAGGCAGAGCACTGCTGACAAGGAGGGATGGCAGGGTCTGCTTCAGCCAGCAGAGTATCAGCTGTGTACAACTTCTACTGCACCCAGCTCCACCAAAGCAAAGCACGCTCACACCAGAGCCAGCGAGAGCTGCAGCACAAAGTTCAGGGGTTTGCTGAAGGTCACACAATAAATTTATGGCCAAGTAGGGAATCATCTGTCAGTCCTCATTATGGTGATTTAATGAGAGGATTAGCCTCTTCCTGATCAGTATAAAATTGTACTCATTATAAGGCAAAGATTCTACTTGAAACTCTACCATGGATAAAGTATACCACACACCACCTGAGAGCAAATAGAAGACAAGACAGAAAAAGACAGAACTCGATTTTGTACATCAGACAAGAAAGACTAATTTCTTAGTTGCTTTTCTGAACAAGAGGGAATGGAAACCACCAACTCCAGCTGCTGGCGGAGAACTGACTTTGTAAATTTCAGCCCTCTCTCAGCTCACCAAAGCAGGTTCAGAAAAAAAAAGAAAATATGTCCCATAGCCTTGAAAATTTAATAGGTTTATTCTCAGACACATAAAAAGCTTACGAGCACTCAGTAGTTGCATTTCTTTGCCTTAAGAAGAAATCTAATATTACATGTAAAGAAGGCTTTGTGTATCAAATGTCTCCAATCTGAATTAGGGAGAAACAGGTTTCTGGGTATTTTCAGTGCAATGACACTTCCTCAGAAGCTAGAATTTCTAGGACTTTTCCAAACATATTTTGGTAGTAGTACCAGCATCTCAGAACAGATGCTGTGGAAAAAAGGGCAGCCAGACATTGCTCCTTTCACCCACTTCCACTGCCCAGCAGCTGTCCTCATCTACAGGATGTCTTACAATGTTTTTAAGAACCCTTGATAGATTTCTCCCCACCAAACTTTTATAATCATTTTTTGAAGCCAGTAATACCATTGGTCTCCTCACTATCTTGTGGCAAGAAGTTCTATAGATTAATCACGTGGCAGGAAAAAGCTTTTATTAGTTTAAAACTGCTTCTGAATAATTCCATTTAATGCTCACCTTAACTTATAAAGTGAGAATTATAAGACGATATTGTGAAATAGCAATTTTATGTTCTCCATGACAATCATGGTTACATACACCTCAGTTTTATTTCCTTCCTCAACTATTTCATTTTTGAAGGCACCTGAAAATGCCTGATCTGTTCCATCATTCCCTGGGCAGCAGCTACTCTTCACGCTCCACTGACCTTGTCACTGTTTCCTGTGCCTTTCCAGTTCTATCACATCTTTTTTGAGCCAGGATAACTAGAGCTGCACACAGTACTCAAGGTACAAGTGCACCAGGGATTTCTAGCATGGCAGGAGGGTACCTAATATTTTGCTGTCTGTACCTTTCCCAATAATTTCTGCTTCCATCTGCTGAGCTAGCACTTTCAGAGAGACTCATGCTGTTTCCGTGGTCTTCTTCCAGTAAAAAAAAAAAAAAAAAANAAAAAAAAAAAAAAAAGGAGCCCCAGTAGCATCCCTTACCAGGAGTGACCATAAAAAAAATAAACAAATAAATTTGGTTACTGTCAATGGGTGCACTGCCCTGCATTTCTCCTCAGTTTATACTGCTGTTAGTTCATCAGATGCTCTGCATAAGGAAACTCATCTGCAGCTCTTTCCTGTCCACTTCTGGTTTCTCTTACTCCAATGATTTTGTCTCTTCATCTCCTCACTCTTCAAGATCATTTAGAAACATGTCCAGGGCATTTCCCCACTGACCTCTTTTCTTCAGAGGAAACACACAGTGAGAGAAGCATTTCAGAAACCCAAATGCATGACGACTTCTGCTTCACCTTTACCCAGATAGTCATGGACCACTAAGGAATTTGGGCTATGTTCCCTCCACAAGAGCCATACAGCCCCTTCTGCAGACAATCAAACCCGACTGCCAGACCCCCATAGGATGGTGCTGTGATTTTTTGCAGATGGATGAATTTCATGGCATACCAGGTGTTGCCACATTTGTCCTTTGAATCTGACAGTGGTAAAGAACCTTCTAGAGACACCTTCTTTGGTGAGTTCAAGTCCCCTGCCAACTCTGCTTGCTGTTTCACATCTGAAGCCCTCACAAGAGAAAACATGCAGGAGGGTAGAAGGTCTCCCCCTGCCTGCCGATCCCTTCAAGCTCAGGGGCTATGAGAGAGGAAAGCAGATTAAAAGGCTGTCATGCAGCCAGCACAGGGAAGATCTGACCCACAGGGCCCCAGTAAATGGAGGTTATTAATCCACGGTAGGCAACAACGGCTTTGCCTGAGGCATGACCCAAGTTTAGAGGGCAACAGCTCACAGCTGTGCCAGTGCCAGGCTCTTGAGGTGGGCAGCAAGCCAATCTGCTGGCCAGCAGCACTGCTGAGCTCTGCCCACTGGATAGCCCCTTGGCTCCTTTGCTTTCAGCAGGCAGCCACCAAGGCAAATCCAGAGCTGGAACAGGTGCACTTTCCAAATTCAGGGTGTGCTCTTGGTTTTCCCTCCAATTCACTGCATGAAATGTGAACAACTTGTAGGCTGCTTTCCCCACCGAAGAGTGCAATTAATGCATCCACCTCACAGGGAAGAGTTGCAAAGCTTAATAAAGGGGATTTTTCTGAGGGCAAAAGTACAGTAAACCAACTCTACAAGAAGCCAACTCCTCTCCTCCCCCACAAACCCATTCCCTAATGTTCCAGAGTGCATCTGAGGTTGGGAACATCTGTGGAAGCATGAACGTCCCCATCTGCCTGCTTCAGTGACACTTGCAGAGCCTTTTACTGTTGTCTAGATCTGAAGTGTATTTATTCTGGCATGCTAATACAACACATGTGGCACAGCCTCATCAAGACAAGCATTAGCCTGCCTAACACCCTGCCTTGGGAATGATGGTACAAGAAACTTTCTGCTCCAATTCACAGCTGCTCCAGTGACATTAAAGCCACTAACAGGGCACCATGGTTCAGACCCTCACTGATTAACTGGCCACCATGGCTGAAGAATGCATGGAGACACATTTGAAACATATTGCACTGGAAAAGTCCCTATTCTGGAACATGTAACTCCCAGTTCCTGCAGTATAGCATGGCTAAGGCAGAAGGTTCTTTCTCAGACTCACACAGATTTATCCCTCCTGGTTCTGAAGGAACAAAAATTACAAAAGCTAGGTATTAAATAATAGTATTACAGAGCAGTTATAATGGGTCTATGTAGGTAAAGGAAAATTAATGTTTCAAGAGAATTGAAGACTGGATTTACCAGACTTTTATAAGAGCCACACTTGAAATCCTGGCTTGTTAGGACAGGACCTCCTACTAACTACATTTTTTTTTCCCATGTGAACTTAATCAAGAAGACTTTTTGTCTGGAAAATTTTCTTTTCTGAGACTGTCTCATGTAGTGTAGTCCTCACCAGAACGGAAGAGATCTAAGAAAGAAAAATATTTTCTTTCTCAGGTAACGCTGAAATATCTGTCCCAAAGTATAATAAAGAAGTAAAAAAATAATTTTAAAAAACAAACAAAAAACCCAAAACAAAACAAAAACCCCACAAAAACAAACAAGCAAACCCACCAGCACACTTTCTTTTTACTTAAACTGACATTTTCTAAACTATCTCAACTTTGCTGAAATATTTTGACCATATTATAAAGATAAATTTTCAAGGAAAGGTTTTGCCCTTGTCAAAATAAAACATTTCAGTAAGTTTCTCAAACAAAATCTGACAACTGAGGAATACCAGGAGTGTTTGGGTGACAAGGGTGTGAACAGAGAGCAACTGAACTCCCTTCCCATTAGGCCACAACTCCAACACTGCTCTGCAGCCCCCTGCACACAGATATACATGTACCACCAACTGCCTTCACAGGACAGGGAAGATTTTTTTTGCCGTTCATAGTTTCAGGACAGATTGTGAAGGCAATTGATACAACAAGGCTCAGACCCTGCCACTACAAGGCAGAGCCACTTCCTCCATCCTCTGCTGTGAGAAAGAAAACAAACCTAAGTAACACATTTGGGGTTCCTTCTTGCATTTGACTCATGATTGACATCTTTTAAGGTTTCTGTTGTTAGCCTTTCTCTGTAGCCATTAGAACCAGAAAATATATAAATATGCCAAGTTATCATTCTTACATAATGGATTAGGGATTTAAGAAAGGCCTCAAATCTTTTAAGAGTTAGCAACATCGGTTTGCAATAATCATACCAGTGACAGGTAACATGCCTGGCTCCCAGAGACAGGATCACTGCAGACACATGACATACTCAGTAATGGCCTCACACTGCTTCTGCCAAAAACAGAGCAGTGATGGCCCACATACAGCACAGACTGATTATCGGCCCCTGGAAAACCCTGTCCCCTATGAAAAGGTAAAAATCCTTCTTTCCTCAGGAGCTGAAGATAGTTCACTTGCGCTGGAAGAAAAATTTTAGTGAGTCCCATTCCAAAACATGCATAATCTGGCAAATTAGGAAATAACAAGAAGTTTTCAAGTGAAAGATGAAGCACCATTCTATGAATATTGCTGTGTAGCACAGCAAGAAAGAGGAAATCACAAAAGATGGATGACCAGTGGGTGGAATTTCAAAAGGGGAATAAAATATAGGAGGCGCTTCTGTGTGTGAGCAGATAAATCAGTGAAACATTACTTTATCGTCAGGAAAACATGCACAAGGCATTGCCAGACGCCTTGAAGGTCAAGCACCACAGTGACTGTCTACTTCCCATAAGCAAAGTTCAAAACCTGGACCATACACCAGTCACATGTGATGGACCTGGCACAGCACAAAATGCAGCTCAGCACAAGCTAAAGCTGTAACTGCAGCAGCAGAACAGACCGAGGAAGGATTAGAGGAGAGAGGTGGCTGCAGAAGACTTACCAATAATGTTAGACAGCAGAGACCAGATTCTCACCTGCTATAAACTGATAACTGTTCCATGAGGTCTGAATTTAGCCCATACATTTCAGGCACTGATTTTTTAATTTTAGAGATTCAAAGCTGAAATGATAAAGCTGAGCTGCTACTCCAACAGCATGTGCTAGGCTATTTATGAGTCCCTAAAACACACCTTTTCTAATTCTCACCTTAGCTGGTGAATGGCATGTGGCCAGCGTGCCTTCTCCAGCTACTTGAGGAAAGTCGCCACAGCATGTAATCTGCAAGGCTATTGGCAGAGTCACTGCACTGGCTCTGCTGCAGGACATGTTTGACCTCCAGCCAGTCCTGCATTAGGCTTCTGCCTGTTTACATTGGAACAACCATAAACACTGTCCAAACAAGGGCCACACAATGGCAGCACTAAATTTTAGAAATTTCTCTTAGATGACAAAGCCTCTGCAGAATCAAAAGATAGAAGTGCTGACTTGACTCATCTCGAGTCCCCAGTGCTGTCTTGTCCCACACACCATTTCTGTCCCTGCATAAATGGTCCTACCAGCTGCAATGGGCTCCCAAGTGAGTGGAATCATAGCCATCATTTTCCATTCCCAAAAAGCTGTGTCCTATAACTCAGCAGTAAAACAGTAGTTAAAATGGGTGAAAGTGTCCAGTTAAAGCAAAACTGTTCTGAGCAAATTCTCACATGTCAATGCATCCATCAGACCACTGACAAAATTATTTCCTTCCAGCTGGGATTTGCTTAAACTCTCAACACAAAAGTAACTTCAACATACACCCTCCATAGATGTTATGTCCCTTCAAGCAGCAGTGAGGCTTCCCTTTGCTCCACCTAGTTATTTTGGAGACCAGCCCCACATTCAAACCTCTACACTCAGAGACTTTGCTTGTCCTTTCTCCACCACTTTAGTTCCTTCACTGTTATCCTGATCCCATGGGGTATTTTCCATCTCCCACTCCCCTTCTCACCCAGCTGCTGTGCACAGATTTAGCAGGATGACTCAGAACTAGGGAATGACAGATCAACATTTTCCTGCTATAGAGCAATCATTGCCTATCTCCAGAAGGTCCTTGGGTCAGGACTGGGGCTGTTGTGTCAGGGAGAAGGAAGCAATGGTTGCTTTCTGAGGAAAAACAGACCCAGAGCACGAGACCTTCTGCTGCTTCCCTCTGTCACAATCTCCACTCATCCTTAAGTCTCACAGGAACAGCTTGTTGTAAAATGCAAGTTTAGCTATTTGCTTTTCATGATGGGAGAACCTCAGAGCTCCTGAGGTGAGCACCAGGCACACGGTGAGGCAGCACATGACATTGGAGGGTGTGAGGAATGCGAAGGCAGGTTCCCAAGGGGGTGTCTTTCTTTTTCCCCTGCTGAGTTACAGCAAGTGCCACAGCCACATCATCTATTTTTCATTCCCTTGTGCTCACTGTCAAGCCATAATGAAGCCATAAGGATCCAGCACTGCTTGGCAGCGTACAAAAGCACTCTGGCTCAGCTCTGCAGAGCTGTATTGCACAGTGTGCAGCATTGCAGGCAGGAGAAGAGTCTGATACCAAGATTGTCCCCCATTTTTATATGCTACACTCCCTGAACTGCAACGATAGCAAGTGAGAGCAAGGCACAGCAGAGAAAAGACTTGCTCCTCGCCCTCCTCCCTCAGTCACTGTCCTGGTTACAGCAAGAGCTGTCAGGCAAGACCACAAATGTCCAAGATGGTTAATATCAACAGCCAACTACATGAAGGCAAGCAGGCGAAAGCAGAAGGATCCTTCTCAGGCTGATACTCTCAGAGGACAGATGGGCAAAGATAACTTCTGAAAGAGTGCATAAGTGGGACTTCTGTGTTTCCATGCAGTTGCAGTAACTCAGCTGCCTTTCCCCAGACCCAAGGCATCACTAGCTCAGGAAGCAGGGGAGAAGGGGTTTGCTGCCAGAGCCGGTAGATGTTCAGTGGACACAGCATGGCCATGAGTCTGACTGTCCATGCAGAGGAGTAGGCATCACTCATGGGGAGACCTGGAGATGCCTCCTGGTGCTTGACTACCTCTGTGCTCACCACCCTGCCCCTTGGCAGAGCACCTCTGAGCTCAGGCAGAAGGGCACCAGAGCTGCCTCTTTTTCCATTTAACCAGACCAGAAGTGGGGATAGTTCTCAACAAGCACAGAAAGTGTGACAGCACCCAGTCTCCAGGTAAAACATGCAGTTACTTTCCATGAAAGACAGAACTGACAACAGCTTTACTTGTACACCACTGGAAGAAGCATCTGATAATAGGTCTACATTAAGACAGTAAATTTACAATCAGGTACAATCTCTGAGCTGACATCTGCTCCAGTCTATGGGATAGTCTAGCAGCTAAAACTGGAACAAACCAATTCCTGGGGAACAAGTCATAAGGAAAAGCCTGCATTGGTCTGTCAAGGATGCAGGCAGCAGTGCTTGGATAGCCTCATTTTAAATTATGACTCTTCTGCTCTTCCCTAACTTGCTTTCCCACTTAGGTCCTCACCTTGTGGAAATTGTTGGGCCATGTCTCTGGTATCCCGTAATTTTTTTCCATAGTGCCATTCTCCCCAAACGATGTTTCATGAAGGATGCCTGCTGAGGTCAATTATCATTTTTCTTGTGGGTTTTTACACTGACTAGGACTGTTGGAAATGAGCGTATGGTGGCTTGGCCATCCTGCCACACAGAAGCTGTGTCTGCACTGCACTTCACTGAGGCCCTGCTACTTATATTTAATAGTCCAGCTTTTTCAACTTCTTTTCATTCCATATTACAAGTTTCATATTCTTTCACTATCTCTTTGTAAATCCATGTCCCTGTTAAAATTTCACACACCCATCAGTAAAATTGTGCTGAAAAGAGAGAGATCAAACAAGCAGTAGTGGTTCAGCCCAGGGCGAGGATAGTTAACACATGCTATGTGTAGACCAGTATAAGGCTCTCCTCAACACATCACAAGAAGTTACAGAAGACAAAGCAGCTGCCATCCACTTTCATAAGGGCAGTAGCCTTGAACGTCCTTTCATACTCATATTGCTGTCAGGATCTTCCCACCCTTCAACTGTTTTTGAAAAATAGGAGAGGATCCTGGTGGCTGGGACCAAGCAGGAGCAACAAGGATGCTGTTTCTGCATGTGGTGGGGTACAGCAGTTTTATTGTGTGTAAGGTCCAACTTGTCAATATGCCCTCTCCAGTCTTTCTTGGAAAAGGGAGAAAAGTTTTTTTTTCTGAAGACTTTGGCTGATTCTTATTCTGTGGATATAGTGTTTGTATAAAGACTAAGCATCACAAGGGCTTACAGAAGCTTTCCTCTTTGGTGGTATTAAGTTTAGCAGCAGACTTTCTGCATACTTAAGTGTTATAAATGATATTATCTGTTTTTAAGACTACAGGCAATACTTCCCCATAGTTTAATGACTGCACTGAGATGGGCCTTTGACTGCTGGCAGCAGTAGGGGTCACTGTAGCATGTGTTAAGTGGGAGAATTCAACTAAAAATAAAAATCTAAGGGGGAAAAAAAACCCAACAAGCTGAAGCATCTTGTGACAACTCACCCCAGAAGTCCTGTCAATCTGCCAGGACTGCATTACCCAGGAGCTGGGAGCGAAGCTAAACTATCCACCATCTAATGGCTTGAGAGCTCTTTAACCCACTCCATCTTCAGCTGCTTTCTGTTGCTGGCTGCTTTTAACCTAGTTTTCAACCTCCAGAACTCTTATTTCTGGCTGCAGCTTTCATCAGTGGAGACATACTCCCCATTCAGTTCCTTTCAGAGATGTAGGCTACATCCCCAAAGTGCCTTTTTGGGAAAGTTGTCTGATGCAGCCTGAGGGTGCAGTGCCCTGGAAAACAGGGAGGAATGTAGCTTCAGAAATACATTTTTCACCTCAGTACTGAAAATCCAAACTCCACTGATGAAGGTTGTAGATGGGGTTGTTCTTCCCTAACCACTGTCAGTTTTGTTTCTAAAACTGATGTGAAGGACATAGAGCACTCTTCTCCTTTTCTTTGTCTCTTTCCCTCTCCTTTTGGAGTGGTAGGTGATTCATTGCTTCTTTCTCTGCTTTTTCACATCTCCATTGTTGATGCCCTCTTACATAGGCAGCTGGGGAAGAGGTTACCTTGCACAGAGTCTCTGTGCATGGCAATGCAACAATGGCAATGCAACAGCTTCCAGCAACTCCCAGTAATCACAGATAGACCCTCATCCCCACTTGCAAAAGGCTTTTTTTGCTGAACCTGAAGAAATCCTGATTTTCTGAAATCCTCCTGATTTCCTGCAGAAAAATCATCTCCTGTTACTATACAGACAGGCTCTATAGGAGGAAGTGCAGCAGTCTGGGGTCCCCACTGCAGAGGTGCTCACATACATATCTGGTATCTCCCTTACTGCCTTACTTTGAGGCTGTCAGTCTGCATCTTGTCTTCCTCCAGAACTAGCTGTGGTCTGACAAGATCAAGATGAAGGTTAGAAATAAAAAGTGATTTTTAAAGTGTAAATACCTCAGCTCAAACCTCCTGAGTTTCATACTCTATGCTATCCTCTTGGTCTTCCTGGGAAGTGTGTACAGAGCTTCCAAAGGCTAGTGCATATGCTCTCTTTTCAGAAGTGTCTACACTCTCTTTTATTGTCAAGTGAGAAGTTTCCCTAAGAGGAATGACTATAAACTATCTCCAGTCCCAAAGCCTTGTAACCATGTCAGCAAAGCACTACACTTAGTTATTTAGGTCTGCTGGGAGACTGGATTTATCAGCTCAGACACCCAGGCTGTGTAATTACACAGCCTGCAGTCTTGAACCAGACTGAGTCCAGCCAGCCCAAAACACAGCACAAACGAGTTTGCATCTGACTGCAAAAGATCGTGTAAGACGTACCCATGACTACTGGCATCAGCTCAAAACACTTTTTTGGTTTAGAAAGCATCAATGCCAGAAGATAGATTGGGGATGCTGAACATCAACAGCAGAGCTGTTCCCACAACAGCTGCGTACGTTAACAAACCCTTAGGATGCCTTGGCAAAGACGCTGAGGTTGGCATTTCTGTCTCCACTTCACAAGCAGGGATATTGCTGCAGGACTCAAATAACCAGCTCCCAGAGCCTCATGCAAGCAGCCCACAGGGCCATGAAAGGAACTGTATTACAAGTGACGTTGCACTCAGGACTGCTGATGTCACGTGCTGGGCTCAGCACCCTGTCAACAGAAGACAGCTTTGAAACCTCTACACTGACTGACTGACAACTCCCACACCTTTACACTGATGGATTTTTCATCATCTCCTGTGGGGGTCTGAGTGGCTTTAAAAGCAACAGGTTTGGTTTGATGGAGGTCAAACCACAGAAGTAGTTGTATCATCTGCTGTCACAGCATATCCTGTGGTTGAAATAACCCAAATCTACTGCACCTCTTTCCTCTGCCTGAACCACAACAAACTATTTTCCTTTAAAGTGATCTTACAGCTGGGCTTACTGACCACCAGGCTTGTGGTCTTACTTTCTCTCAGGGCTTTTGTAGGCTAACCCAGTACAAAAGGCTCTCAACTCCAAGCCTTTGCCAGGTTGTGAGAAGAGTGCAGCTGCTTTTAAAATGTATCATAAATTGAAACAGTGTAAGAAGCTAACAACAATCATTCTGCTGAATGTAGCAGCCTACATCCCAAAGGACCTCACCACAGCTGATTTACAAAAAAAAATGCACCCAAAACAACAAACGTTTTTGTATTTCAAGAAATGTCTCATGAAACTAAACCTCTGCACGACTTCTTCAATGAGATCTCACTTTAAAACCTGCATAAATTGTCCCTTTCTAAGTTCTTCTTTTAACCCTAGAAATACACAGTGCAGACATGCACTGGGGAAAAGCATACACCATCCCCCCCCAGTCCATCATGCCCTTATATTGCCTTTTTTGTGTGCCTTCTGTGCAACAAATTTGTGATGTCATATCACATCCCAAAACCTCTCAGTCAATATTACTAAAAACGTATCATTTCATAAAACCAAGGTGCCTCCTAGAACTCCAACCTGGTTGGCAAGTCAATCAAGTCCATGAGTCCTACACAGGGCAGAGTTTTGGCAACACATGGCTTCTCAAACTCACAAAGTAAGAAGAAAGTCCAAGGCTGGAAGCTGAAACTAAACAAAGTAAAGTGCAGAAGTATTTAATGTTGAAGGTGATAAAGCACTGGAACAATTCAACAAGGTGAATCTACCATCACTGGAAAATTTTAAAGCAAGAGGGGATGCTTTCTATATTCAATGCTGCACTTCAGGCAGAAGTCAATTGAGGGTAGTCCTGTGACTTGCTTTCCTCAGGAGGTCAGACTGAGATGATCACAAGAGCCTCTCTGACCCCATAACCCAGGAATTAATGCCTGGGAGGAGTTTCTTGTAAAATATGTCAAACCACTGCCCTTTAAATCCCTACCTACAGCTCCTCTACTATGAAGGCACAATGTAAAATCAATTAGAGAACAGGGAAGATGGAAAAGGGAAAAAACAAGAAGCTATGAATAATGAAGATGAAGGCACACTGAAAGGATAACGAAAGTTTGAGCACTGTCCCTGCACCAGGCTGAACAGGACATATTCTGGGCTCCTGAAGATCATGGGAGTTTCGCTATTACTGACTTCACTGATACTCACTTTGTGTCCTCTGTAGATAAGTAGAGGACATAGGTTTGCATTCTGCAGGACTGCAAAGCCTGTGTCTTGCCCAAACACTGAAAAGTCCCCACTATGCAGCCAACCTAGGTACAAAGTTATTATTCTTTCACTTGAACCTCCCAACCAAGCTATTTTTGTGCTTATAACTCAAGGCCAAAAGAGAGTTCATATGAACAACAGAAAAAATCCACAAACAAACAAAAAGCTCAAAAAACCTAAAGCCCAACAAAAACAAAACCAACCAAAACCAAAAACCAACACAAACCCAAAACCACAAAGCTGCCATTCTGTTATTATTGTACTGCTGCTTTGGAATCAGAGAAAATACAAACTGCCATCAGCGGATCTGGCTTTCTCAATGCAGCTCAAAAAACTGGCAGGGCATTGTACAAGGAATGGAAACTAGACTGCACAAATCCACAGGAAGCCACCAGAGGGTAGCAAAACATTTTAGAGAGCAGCTAACAGAAGCCCAGGCAAACCAGCACGATCTGTACCTGCATCTCCCTCCTTACTTTCTGGTTGCTATTTCAGTAACTCAGGAAAATCACATTTTTATTCATCCCTATCCATTCAATTTTGAAAATGCTGCCTCGCCTTCTTTACAGGTGAGAAGGAAAAATCTATATTTCACGTTATTCCTACACTTCTCCTTTTAAGAAGCTTGTTTCTCCCTTATTTTCTTTATAGTGTCTGCATCCCTCTCCAGCTAACTTTCCCCTGCAGCAGTGGGCAGCAAGCTGTATCACATGGGGATGGGCTAGGGTTGAGCAGTGGGGCATGACCCGATGGGGGGGGGGGTGGTGCAAGGAGGGGAAGAGGGTCAGGTGAGCAAATAGCTGTTTCCAGCCATTTTAGGAAATTGGCCATGCCAGTAACTCCCCACATAAGGAGTCAAGATTACCCTAACATCCTTCTTTATGCAACATTCAGGTAGCACCTAGACTGAATTGTTGATAGCCAGTCCTGAGGTTTTGACTTTTTCAAAGCTGTGAAAAGTACAGGCATGGGAGAGACATATAAAATTTTTGTAATGCTTTCCTTGCCTCTCCAAAACTCTCCAGTTTCTCCCCAGTTACATGGAAAGCCTTCAGCACCACAAGTGTCTCAAGAAACCAACAAACCAACCCACCCTGATCTCTCTCTTTACACTCAGAGTAAAAGTAGGAAGACTTGAAATAACTTTTTTTTTAAATCATCTTATTTCAAAGTTCATGTATGTTAAATTCTCAAGCCAAAATGCAAGGAGTCCTGTTGCCCTGCTCTGGGAAGCTTGTATGGAGCAAGGAGACCAGACAGGAGCTCAGGGCTGGGGAAGAGAAAAAAAGAAAAGAGAGTCTGGCTTTTTAAATAGCTAACTTTTTCATGCAGTCTGCAGCAACTAAAAATAGCTCCCGAATATTTCAGCAAATCATTCCCAATAATTAAAACTATGATGTGTTTTCTGTCAATCCCAAATGCAGTGAAAGCCTTCAGATATATTATTCACTACAAATTATTCATCCAGCTGCACTTGCAGAGTTGAAAATTTCTGTTCACTTAGACCTAAGTGCAAAGAAGCCCTCAAGCCCCTGAACCACAAATTCTTTCACATCTGCTCATTGCTAAAAAAATATGACAAACTAACCTTCCATTGTCTATCCTATTTATTACAGCTATGTCTCACCCAGCAGGTTAACACTGTAGTGCAGCTGGCACTTTGCACCAACTAAGTAGTATCTATGCAGCTGCTTTCAGTCACTATTACAGATTGATGGAAGTCACTGAATAGATTTTCCACAAACTGTACCCCAAATTGGAATATTCCACTCACTCTATGCACAGGTGCTGTGCCAGATCTGAAGACCAGCCCTTTGTCACATTGTCAGGCAGCAATGAGATGTAGAGGAAATGCTCTTGCAGACTTTCAGTTCTAAAGAAAAGTTCTGACTCTGTAGAGAACTTGATTATCAGTCCTGCCCCACAAACAACAGATGTATTTGCTCACAGGCTCCCAAAAGCAGACACCAAAGCTAAAGACATCAGAAGCATCACCTTCTTGTAGTGCTGTGAAAAATCTCTGGCATCATTTAAATCCAGCCCAACAGCTCACTCCTCCATTACATCCTCTGCATGAATTAGAAATGTGAAGCAGCAGACACTCAGCACAAGAGCACACTCTAGGCAAGACCCATTTATAGATGATCCATTTTTTAAAGAAAGTACCCAATGTATAAGTGTGTTTTCATTCTCTTGTAGCTGAGGTCAGGGCATCTCAAGGGGACAACATATTTTGGAAGCACTGAGCACCCTTGATCGGATAGCCAAGAGCATGAGCATCTCAGTTTGAGATTCCCTGTCTGCCCAGTATGTCTGGATGTTTAATATAATCTATTATTACACATCACTCAACCAAGTTCTCCTTGAACTTCAGTCTGAGACATCCTAGGACAAGACGGCAAGCTAAAATAGACCCTTCCTCAGTCTGTTTGGCATGCAGGGTTCCAACCACAAAATCACTCGTTCACTTTTGCCCCAGTATTCTGTGTGTCTTGCAATATGCAAGAAAGTTGTCAACAGTCCAAAATATAAGAAATACTTGACAAAACAAGTTGCAGAACCTGTTTAAAAATGGATTACTGTGTTTCGTTGCTACACATTTGCATGGCAGTCATACTGCGCTGATCTCACTGCCAGCATCCTTGTCATGGGCACTGGTCCATTTACTGGGAAACTACAACCTGTTTAATTTGTGCTACAGCAAATTAAGTACACCTACAGAAGGTAACTCTCCCTTGGTAGCCTGAAAAACATGCATACAGAAGCTTTGCTTCTGAAAAATGGGTAAACGGTATGACAGGCAACCCTGAAAAACCTCTCCTGCCTGCTGTCTTGTCACAGCATCATCTTTAGTACTCTTGCCAGTATGCCCTAACTTGAGGTGTTCAGCCCATGTCTTAAGTTTCTACTTTTCAAACCACAGAGTGCCCCGTCAAAGTTATTGTGTGAATACAGACAGCAACTCTATACAACTTCTGGTAAGAATGTCCCAACTTATAAGACCTGAGAGACTGAGCAGTTCAAGATGGGGAAACTGCAGTTACTACTTTGCATCTCCAGTTAATGTGATTTGGACCTCTGGTGAAGGGAGAGAGAACAGAGAATGCTGCTACCAGTTGACCAAAGCACAAGACTCCATGTGGTGTTCTCAGTCCCCTTTGTCCTCTTTGCAGTTCAGGTATTTACTGATGCAGTGCAGTTTCCATGGATTTTGGGAGCCCTGTATTGGCAATGCACCTGAAGCAAGGAAGCTACACATCACCAATTTTTGTGGCTGCTCAGAGTGGCTTAGGAGGGTACAACTTCTCTTCATTATCAAGAGAATTATTATTAGGAATGATGCCACAGGAAACATTGGAGAATTGCAAACATTCCTTTTGGAAATGACTGGCAATATGGAGAAACGGAAGTCACAGTTGCCCGTTAAACACTTCTCCTTGGTGACGTGTTGTGCTGTCATTCCTAAATGTCACCTTGATGGAGAGAACAACTTCTTGAGGGGAGTTGTCAGCTTGGAGCAACAAAAGCCACCTCCTTCAGAAAAACACCCACAGAGGTGTGCAAGGCCAAGACAATAACGTCACATCAGGACATAATTAAAACTCCTGAGTAGTTACAGCTCCTCACTGACAGTCTTTTATATAATGACTGATCACAATTAAGGTAATGACCTTCCCCATACTGACACGTCTGCACAAACATACAGTTACCACAGTGATGGAAAGGAGCCTGACTAACATTTAGCTCAGGGAACAAGAAACCTAGTCAGAGTGTCCAGAGTCCTTTTCCAGCCTTGCTGCTACTGACTTCTGTGAGACATTGCACCAAGCCCTGAAGGCAGGGACAGAGGCCAGAAGGTGCTTGTACGTTAATAAGTCCTTCTTCCCCAGCAGATGCCCTTTTTTGGCAAAACACTCCCTTTCTATAAAAGATGAAGTGTGTATTGTTGTGCAACTGACTGGCATTTTACAGCTCAAATTCAGACATACTGGCTTTCTGAGGGCACAGACATGAAACTATTACATGCCTGGGATATTAACAAGGTCCTAATAAACAAAAAAATTATAAAAGCAAAAGTTAGCTGTAGCTTCTCACTCAAGGAACACCTACTCTAGGAGCCTATTTTTTTTCTGAAGTCTTTTTAGTTCTCGCAGGGTCAAAGTGGAAAATCAACAGTAGGCAGTTACAGCTGAGGAAAAGATGATCATTACAGAAAGAGGAGTTAAGCTCAAGTTTACATAGAGAGAAAATGCACAGAAGTGCTGTGGGAAGACAAAGGCATTCATTTTCGTATTTGAGTTAGTGAGAACCATATGAAATCTGGACCAAAGGATAATAAAAGCAAAAGTCTGCTAAACAGTGGTTAGATTGCATGTGTTCTTATGGAGCCTGCCTGGGTGACTCAGACAGCAAGATTTTAGACAACAAGGGTTTAGAACAAGTCTCAGTAAAGCAAAAAAACAACTATGATAGAACACACAGAACTGCTATGCAACATTGTACCTTTCCCATTCAGCCCTTTGACTTGTCCTGGAAACAGTGACACAGAGCTAAAGCCTGCAATGAAGCACAGTCCAGCACAGGTAGACCAGCAGGCATGGACTAGTCGTGAGGGCCAGAGCCTTGCATTGTAAGGTCTTTAGGAGTCCTCTCCTGTAAAACTTCTGAGATCTCATCATAATGGAAGTTATCCTACCAGAAGTGTCCCAAAACACAGGAAGACAGCCCTTTTGATTACTCTTTGCATCACTGTACTAATAAAGATTCTACAAGTGAAACTGTTACCACCAACTTAATATCCCCCTTTCAGCTCTACACTGAGTTTTAACTCATGTTGCTCTGCAGGCTGTGCTAGCTCTGCCTGCACTGATGTATCTTACATTTCTTAGGGACACTGAAATGGCACAAGACATCAGTGCTTGGCAACTGAATCTCACTCAAAGTTCTTCTGGACAGGCCTGTTGTTGCCTTAAGTCAGTAACATGCAACTAAAGCAGTTTTGCCAGGATTGTCAGAAAATGCTCCCGCTCCTGCGAAAAGCCTTGTGTTAGGCTGAACAGTAAAGGGATAGGGGCCTTGAAATACAGATTCTCAGAGGAGGATCACCTTTCTGTAATGACTGATGGTCCAGAATTTCTGACGTGGTCATAGAGAACAACATAGCCCATGTTTCAGGGCTGGAGCTTCAGGACACCTGTCTGGGAGTTGCACAAGCTGAGGAATAAGGACAGGTACCTAGTCTGCCCTCTGCCATACCTGTGGAAAAGTGCAGGTTGAATATTTATTAACTCTGCACACAACTTGTTTCATTATGACATTCTCTAGAAAAAAACGTCATTGGGCCTGATTTTTGCTCCCCTTCAGCTTTGAAGAAGTACAGCAGTTTGTCTGACTGGGCAAAAATGTTCACATTTCCCACTAAGAAAAACTGTTTGAGAAAAGAGCATTTGCAGAACATGTGGTATAACAGGAAAGGATTGATCAGATTACCTGGAGAACTGATACTTGCCTCTACTAAAACTCTATTTCTGTTCAAAGCCCTACTTGCAAATTCTGAGAGGAGATAATACAGGATTTACTTATGGTATTTCAGATTAACTGCTGCATAAGAAATGGAGTATCCTCAAAATGTGGTCTCTCTAAGCTTCTGATTCACACATTTGCCATTTGGGGATATTAGGTATGATTCTATTTTTTTAATGAAGATATAGAACATCAGAAGGAAAAAATCCAATTCACAATTCTATCTACATGCCGATTTTAGTGTGCAGTGACTCCAGGTTTCACAATAACATCATGCTGTGAGTGTGCTTTCAACAGCAGCTCTAAGTGCATTCACGTCAGGCAGTGGGGAAGGCACAGGTTGAGACAGATGACACCCAAAGCTCTTCTAATGCATTAAAACCTTTTTGTCTTAAATTGATCCCACCTCAGATATGCTGAGTGTTCAGTCTCTTCTTTTTCTAGCTGATTTAAATATAACTTGCCAACTGGTAAAAACTGTGATATAAAGCTTTGCAAATGAACATTTTAAAAAGAAAGTGGTGTAGAAAAATACTTTAATCCAAAATTTGAGGATAAAACACACTGGCTACGTCTACACAGTTTAACACAGTCTCAAGCACAGGCACAAGGCTCTGCATCACTTAAAATGCAAGATACAGTTTCACCTCTGATCACCCAAGCTACTGAGCAGGTCTGGCACACCACATGGTGGGCATAAAACTGACCCAGAGCACCCATGGAAAAGCACCTTCTGGTTGCATTTTGTTCACAGACCCAGACCCCACACATACATGACTAAACTATGCCAAAATTCGCTTCACACCTCCCAGCATCCCTTCTCCCCAGGTCCCAGTTTTATTTCATAGGGTTTTCCAAAACATCATCTTTTCCAGTATCTGCTTGTACAACCAACAATTTTCTTATGGTTTCTTATTCAAGGGTGAACTTAAAAGAACAAAGGCTACTCTTTCATAGTGCATCATCTTCATGAACAGACCAAATAAGGTCTCAATGGAAAACCACAAGCTTTTATTCACACCCATCAACCTACCAATAAGTGCACAGAGAATAACCACAGGAATAAGGAGCTGGCCACCCTTGAAACCTTCCTGAGTGCCTTCCAGAGATGCAATGTACTCCCTTATACCATTGGTGGTCTTGAAAGCACAGTGTAAATTATTTGGTGTGTGAGACAATGGGGATGGCATCTTCAGAAATGCATGTTCAAAGTGATTAGGAAAGGTGATGGAGCATGACAGCCATGGGGATTTCCTTTCTATTTCTCAGTAGAGACAGAATTAATTGATTCATCTTAGTAAAGTACCACAGTCAGTCCAAAATATTACACTCATAACTTTTTTTTTTTTGGGGGGGGGGTGTTAAGATATATGCCTTACATACAGAAAGAGAGCATAGAAATTACATTATGAAAAAATTTAATCATTTTATGGCCCCAACTCAAACTTTTTTCCTCCAGCAGACGTAAGCATGCAAAGTGGGATCCCAATTTAACCAAGAGCCAACCCTGGCATCAAACTAGTGCTGATACAACCATATGGTTAGAAAGATTTTTCTCTCCCTCTGCTAAGTACCACCTCACATCTTGTAAAGGACGTGTCTTACGACCATTATCAGCAGCAATTATAAAAGGCATCTGCCTTCAGTGACAAAGAACTGGAACTGGCATGACCAGGCTGTCAGTGCTTCCTGAAGTTCCCGTTGCTCACTGATGAGAAGGCACCAGTGCATGGTAAAGGATCTACTTAAGCAACTCTGCTGCTGACAGTGAGGTGCAGGGTAGAAAGGAGTGGCTGAGCTGCAAGAGAAGGAGGGGAAAGGGAAGAGATGGGGTATTTGGGAGCTACAGAGGGAAGTGAGGGGAAATCCAGTTACAGTGAAAATATGGGAATGAGGATGCAGAGACACTCCACTCTCTTGGCCTGCTTCAGCTGCTGCTCCACCAGTCCTGTCTGCCCTGCACAGCCAAGGAGAAGTTCCTTGAAGCCAAACCTGCCCAGCTGCCTACAAGCACGAAGGTAACCATCAGCACAGACCCACAGAGCCTCATGCTCACAAAAATGCCTCTGACATGCTTCCAGGTACAAAAGCATCTCCAAAGCCAAGTGTCCATGCCTGCACAGCACTGTGTGAGGCTCCAGCCCTGCTGCTCTGCACAGAGCCACTCCCATAAACTGCACCTGAGGCATGGTTACTCTGTGAACTGGGGAAGGGATCACAGGTGATCCAGGTAACTGAAATTTCATTTTGGAAAGAGAAAGTAAGTGAAACCACTGCAAATAAGATGTTGAATGAGGCCCACAAGCAACGCTACAATCCCAAAATATTAAGTACCCTGTCCCATATGCACTAGCACAGATCATCACTTCATCTGGGCTCACCATAAATACTTAATGGGAATCCAGAAAAAATTTGAGCAGGTTACTATTCCTATGGGAAGCTGTTCCAGAATGTTGCCCTTTTTCTCAACATAAACTCTTTTCTAACTTCAAGCCTAAATTCATTAATGTAATCCAAATACTGGCACACTACAAGGCCCAATACATCCTGCACACAAGCATCAAGACTTGTAAATAATTTACAAGAGACATGAATATTCTGCCATCTGCACACAGAGGGACCACTTGCTCTACAGCACTCATACATGTGCTGCTACCTCTGGGGAAGGGAAAGGGTGAGATGGGGATAGCTGTGAGGCCACACTGGGAAGCTGTTGCTGCATGATGGCTCTTTGGTGACTTAAGCAACATAAACTTGATATATCTGATTTAATCTACCAAAGCAGTGAGTGGTAGCAGGAATTCCTGTTGGCAGGTGCAGCAGAGAAGACAAGTATCAGCAAACAGGCAGATTAAAGAAAGGTCTCATCCCAAGAGATAGCCCAAAAGCTGCACATCCCCTCTGCCACAGTGGTAGGACATGAAGCCTCAGGGCTTTCAATACACCCCTCTGTGCAGCCACGACTAGTCTGGGCTGGAGAAAGCGAGGCTGTTCTTTCTTTGAATTTTGGGCTCCACAAAGCACAATGTTTCATGGAAAATGAAAGAAAAACTGGGATGTCAATAACCCCTTCCCACACTGCAGACTCTTACTCTCATCCCCCACTTTCAAAATCTTAAAAATCTAAGCTATAGTCTAGGGACCATCTGCCTTGATTTTCAAACACAGGACAGAGAACTACCACCAAGTTAGACAAAAAACAATGGGCTTCTGAGTGGATGCCACAGGCTAAATTAATTGAGCCACAGATTATAGAGATGAGTACACAAGGCATCTCACACCAGTAGATTGCACCATTTGAGTGGCATTATCAGTGTTTAGAGGATGCATGAATTCAGCTCTGCAATAACAAACCTGTGCTGAGCTCAGAGGGTCAAGGCCATTAGGGAGCTGGACAATGGAGTCCCAGGCAAGTTGTTAAGCCTCTGACATTTGCAACACAGTTACATCCCTTACAAGGTAAATTTTATGAAGTTTATGGACGTTGCAGAATAACAGAGATCTACGGCTGCAGAAACAACTCCTCCACAGGGTTTGTATTGTCAGAGATGGGCCTTTTCATCAATGAGAATTTTAACTACAGTTTTAATTTAGGCAAGTCTTGACCAAATACTTTTGCACACAAAGCAAATACATACAAATCATAACTACTTACACACCCTAAAACGCGACAACACCATCACATACTTAGTCACATGTGACACTTGTAAAGGAACACCATATTCTTTCTTATAGATAGATTTACTGAATTAGTGGAAGATTTCCATCTGAAGTTTTTGCGCAGGCAGTTTTTTCCATCCAGCTCCAATAATTTAACTTATTTTTTAAAATTATTTTTAAATGACATATTACTTTGATAGGGATCAGGAGTTACAGAAGTGCATCTTTCTCTGGAGATTTTCTCTCCAAAAGGGTTTCAACAGGGACAAGGAAAATGGTTCAGTAAAGGCTCAAGACTACTTTTTCATGGGTGCTGCCTAATTCCCAGTACTTATGCTGGTAGTACTCCTAGGCACAGTAGGATTACAGTATCAAATCAGATAAAAGATTTAAGGAAGCATAAATTTTGAGGCTTATCTCAGGAATTGGCTTGCCATTTCACAATGCTAAGCAGAGGGAGGACAAAAGAACGAAGAGATGACAGACCGAGACAAACTTTGGTGCAAAGTGGGACAGACCAATAACAGCCATCACTAATTGCCATTCCCCAGGCAGGAGCTTGGGCAGCCCTTAGAAACATCATGAGTGGCTTTGCATTGCTTTATTCATATTTACTCTTCCTTCCCCCTTAGTGATTTATACAAATAAGAGATTAGAAGAATGAAGGAAAAACAGCAATAGATAGGAGGGAAGAGAGGGGTAATTAGTGCTGTGAGGATTGAGAAGATCAGTAAGGTCCTAGCAATGAGGGGAAAAGACAAGAGGAAAGAAGGGACTGACAGGCATTTAGTATTTCAAGCACAGAAAGGCTCTTGCAGCTAGAGATGCTGAAGCGAGACTTGCTTATTATTATGACTATGACAAAGCAGAAAAAATGGAACACACATTGATTAAAGCAGCAGGCATCTCCCTTGGACGCTGAGACTCAGCAAGGGGCTGCAGCTTCCCAAGGAGGCAAGCATTTAGATTTCAGCTATTCCGAGACGTAGACCATATGTTGGGGCCATCTGGAGACTGCTTTATTTGATGGATGTCAGATGCCTCCAAAGGCACCAAGGAAGGAAGTTGAAATATTGGTAACTGATTGATGCTGAGGGCACTTAACTAAAGATGACCCCACTTCTTCACAATTCACACCTGCTCTACAGGAGAAGCTCAGAAATTGTCCTCCCAGAGGAGATGATAGCTTCTGTGGCTTTTAGAAAGCAGTGGCTCCTGATGAAGCATGCAGTCATGGTTTAACTGACACAGCTGGTGAATTCGGTGGGGTAGCCCTAGCTGTGCTCTCAGCCAGCAGTCAACAGCTGATACGTGGCACCAGCTGGAGTGTCCCATTCAGCACCAGACCTGAATTGTCACTGCATCAAAAGATGTTGTGTCAATGGATAATGCAATGATGCAAAGGGCTCTCCACGCCTTCAGAGACTGCCCTGCTCTTTTAGCACATCTTGAGAAGACTTGCCAGGAAGAGAAACTCCACTGGAGCACCATCACAGTGCAATGGAAAAAAAAAAAAGCAGAGAGGACACCCATGTAGCAACCCCTGGCTGACAGCTCTGCAGCACAGCTCATGAGGGACAATTTTCTTTCAACCCCAGAAGACAGGTAGCCAAGGCTCTGGCAAATATTACACTCATAACTTTTGATGCTCCTGTCAAGGATGCATGCAGATAGCATGCTCCTGTCCAAGACATAGCAAATCCCTATTTGGAAGTTCAAAAAAACCCAACAGCAACAAACAACAACAACCAGCACCAAAAAAACCTTCAAAAACCAGACACTCTTGAAGGCAGGCTGTTTTCCTCTGTGTGACTACATTTCATCTCAAGCAGACACAAGAAGTATTCAAGTTACAAAGACCAGTAGGTAGAAACCCACCTGCCAAACCGTAACCAGCCCTTTTGCTGAGACGCATGCAGAGAATCAGGTTTTTTCTTGCACCAATAGCAGGTGGAAGAAAGCACAGAGTGCTCTGACTCAGAACAAGCAAAAGAGCCCAATAAACACATCTCTAAGGGCAGCTTCCAGAAAGCAGCTCGCTAGGCCACCCTGCACTTTGTCCCTGCCTGCAAAAATAACAGTGAACACTTTCTTCCACAGCATTCAACAAGAGAGCTTGAGAAATCATCTGAATATAAATGCTTGCTACCCTCAGCATACGGAGATCTCCATGACTCGCATCCAAGGGCAGAGTGTAAAACATGCTGCTGCTTTACAGCTCTTCTAACAGTCTCTCACCAACACACTGCACTGTTTTAATAGTCATGGGGATTACAGTGCAGGAATTTGCAAATTATAACCCCCAGGGCTTGGCAATGCTGTCCTGCTTTGTGCTCTGCTTCTCAGGGAAAAGAGGAACCCTTGCAGAAGAATCCAGCTGTGAGGCTGTCAGCACCCTCACTGCTGCAGCCTGAGCCTCAGAGACTGTTTGCAGGCTTCACATGCTATTTGAGCTGAGGTGCCTGATTTTCCCAGTGTGGTTCCAGAAACTAGGAGCTGTCTGACAAGTCCTGATTTTTCTTGTTTGTCGCCAAACAGTGAGGCACAAGTCCTTTGTGAGGGAAAACTGAATTAAGTGATGGAGCTGTGACAATTAACCCTGGATGAGAATTGACTTCTGCTCTGGACTCTCAAGGGGATATATCTCTGGAATGGACACGGGGGGCAGGATGACTCTATTGGGGGATTTTGCCACTTATTGCTTGCCCAGAGAGGACCTCGACTAGCTGTTCAGTGAGAGCCAACTGGGTATCTTGGATTTGGAGGGATTTGACTAAGCACAGGTTATATCCTACTGAATGTCTCCATTAGCAGGCAGCAAAATTGTGCCCCCTTACACATCTGGACCTCAAAGTAGAACAGGGTGAAGACAAAGCAAGAGAGTCCTTCCAGCCCTCATCCCCACTCAGGCTGCAGCTTGTGCTGTGTATCACCAACTCAGACAAGGACTGGGATTTGGTAAAGTCAAGTGACAAGAAAGTACAGAGGAAGGGTTATAAATATGCATCAGTGTCTCAGGCTGAAGATCAAGGGCAATTTTATGAGAAAATCATTTTAGAATCAAAAAAGTGGTAGTGAGGGTGTATGCGAATGTGTAAAGCTTCATAATGGCAGGGAAACAATCCTGTCCTTCCTTCTGCATGGGAGAAATAGAGTGCATTGCCTGCTATCTGACAGAGGAATTTTTGAACCTTAAGTCTCCTTTTGTCTTCTCCAAGTTATAAGCTTTTTTGGGATGGTGGCTGTCTTTAGCATGCAATTGTCCACCTGGTAAAATTTCAAAGGAACTTACTGCAGTTACTGACAAACTAGAGCAGTAACACAAGTTTGGATGTAGCTGCGTGTCTCCATCAGGCACCCACAGGCCACTGCTGTGCATAGAAACCAAGAATTCTTGAATAAGTGATCACTCGAAAGATCCCCAGTGCTAGTAGTGACAAAGTATTGATACACTACATCTTGACTAACAAAGATACTTCAAAATAGGGACTTTTTATTCAGTTTTTGAAAAACTGCAAAGTAAAATGCACTGCAAAAGTCTTTATGAGATAATTGACTTGAACAGACTTTTGGTTGGTCAGCAGATCTAACGGTGATTTATTTTCCCTTGGCCGAGGAAAGAAAGAATCAGCACAAAAGGCGTAAACTGATAGTAGTGCTTAGACCTCACCTACTAACAGAACAGAGAAACATTATTCCACCTGCCAGAAATATTCCACTTGGTGACACCAGTTACCAGGAAACACATCAGATAAACTTTTCAACGTTAACTTTCCTTCTAAGAAGAGCCAGTCAGACCACTGTAATGCACAGTACGGAATGCAGAACAGCCAATGATGCTGCACTCATTTCCATGGTGCTGGGACTGATAACTTCTCTATCTCAGCATTATGCACAACAGTGAGTCAGTGTTCAGCTTTATCTTTGCAAGTAGCTTCTGTATACTTCAAAAACAAATAGCTTGGAGAAATGAATGAGGAAAATAAGGCACAAGGCAGAGCCTTGCTCATCTAGAAACTCTCCACACACTACACTTGCTCAACCACTCATTAGCATCAAGGTGTAGCACTCACGTGGCTCAGTCAACTATTGGCAGATCGGGGTCTTGGATCGCTTACAAATTCCACCCCCTACCCCCACCTTCCTCCAAGTGCTCCAGAAGCAGCTGGGCCATCTGAGACCACACAGGCACACAGCAGCAGCTCAAGGAGAGTTCAGGCAGCTGCTGTTCTCCAGACTGAATTGTGATCTCTTACTGTCCATGTGAGTAATTGACTCTCGAGCATAAGTGGTTATTATCTGGGCTCATACATTAAAACAAATAGTATCTGTCTCACTTCTGCAATATCTTTTCTTCCACTCTACAAACAGGGCATCTGGTGTTCTTCCCATTGCAAGGAGAGCCATTAAGTTCAGTAGGTGCAGCATCGAAGTCCATTAAAGCTTACTGTGTGCTACTACAATTGTTGCCATTAGTAGGGAGGTAAACTGAGACACAGAAGGACATTTTCCTCCAAGGTCATACAGTAAATCTACTGCAGAGCAGAAACAGAAATCAGTGCTTCTCGTTTCCAGCCCAGGCTTTGACCATAATTACAAGTGAGAGATGAAATTTGGCTCCTATTCTAGAGGTTGGGGAAGTTCAGGACCCTGAATCTATTCTTGGCTTTTGCCTCCTGCTTCAACGTGTGACTTTGTATAGGTCAAATTCTGATTCCTGTTCATTTGGAGTGACTGGTCATACTTAGGTTCCCCATATATGCAAGATGCAGCCATTAATACTGGGTTAGACAGTTTGCATGCAAATAAAAGCACTTTGTGCACACAGTCTCATTTTGATACTGTCACCTCCTGTTGACAACTAGTCCTTTGTCTGCTGCACCACACCAGAGAGATTTAACAGCTGTGTTTCTCACTTAGCAGATATCCTGATGACAGAGACAAATTCAGGCAAACCAGGGAAATCTCAAGAACACAAATCCCCTCTACCCTCTCACTATGCACCAAGGAACATGTACACTAATGTAAGGAACAACCTTCCCAATCCCTGCCCAGCTTATCTGCCTCAAACTACCTCCATCCCTGTGAGAGGCCTGCTCAGAGTCCTGCGCTGCCCAGCTTGGAGGACAGCTTGGATGTAGCACCTACACATCCTCTCCTTCTGTTTTTACACACAAGAGTTTAAAAAGTTTCAGACACAGACAACATGCATCAAATCCTGTCTTTTTTTCTTTTTGCAAGACTGACCTTGTGTTTCCTGGGCAGACAGCAGGTCAGCCCAGCTGCTCTGTGTCAGGCAGCACAGCAAGTGTCAGACGCCCAGCAGTGCCAGTGGGGGACAAGTTCAACTGCAGCCACCCTTCTGTGAGACCTCTTCCAAATGCTCATTACATCACATACATGTCCTTGGGACATAATGGGCAATATTAACTCCCATTTCACAGGAGCCTAACATCCCCCTCACAGTGAGGATAAGGCAAAATTTGTAGATTTGTGGATTTGAAGACATGGTTCTTCTTGCCCTCTGGTTCTGTAGACACTCATTTTTCCAGTTGACTGCTGTGTTTTCACAGCTGCGGAGCATACTCCATTTGAAAATGAAGAGAGTTTGAAAGGCTCAACACTCTTAGAAGTCAGCATAGGAGAAACCTTGACCCTGGCAATTTGAGTCATAATTTTGCCTTTGGACACCCCTGGAGCTGGGACTTGACTGGTAGCCCAGAGCATAGCTGGACACTGGAACAGGTTCTCCAGAGAAGTGGTCACAGCACCAAGCCTGACAAAGTTCAAGAAGTGTTTGGACAATAATCTTGGATACATGGTGTGACTCCTGGGGATGGTCCTGCACAGGGCCAGGAGTTGGACTTGATGATCCTTATTGGTTCCTTCCAACTCAGCATATGCGTGATTCTGTACTTAGAATTACAACAACCCCCTATTAAAACCTGTCCAAAGCAGCACAGGGAATGAATAAGGCCAGTATTATTATCTGTTTGGGTATTCTACCTAACAAAGACCAAGACATAGTTCTGAACCAATTTCTATGAAACCTGGAGTGCAAAGGCATTCAATCTTCATTTTAACATTTCTAGTGATGGAGAGAACACCGTAATCCTCAGTATCAGATACTGTTCCCATGGTTAATTAGCTTCACAGCTAAACCTCAATTTATTTCTGGTCAGGATATGCCCACCTTTCATTTCCAACCATCGGATTTTGCAGTACACTAAAAACTGTTCTCCATCTAGATACCAGACAGATCAAATCACTCTTCAGTGAATCAAATTCCTGCAGCCTCTCATTATAAGTCATGCTTTCTGATTATTCTTGTGCTATTCTCTAACTTATCTCTGATATGTTTCCCCCCTTCCCAGTATCTTTTTCTGATTACAGGTATCAGAAACTGCCTCAGGTATTTTACAAGAGATTTTACCAGTCCTAATTTCAGAGAAAACATATTCAGCACTTCCTGCTTCTCCAGCTTTCTATGCCTGCCCTTGTACAGACAGTGTTTGCTGTATTCAGGTACTAGCACAGAGATTCCCAGGCTGGGCCTTTGCTCCTGGGGCAGCAGTCACACCCCTATCACACTCATACCACAGGCACAATGGATGGGAACACAGAGCACTCAGATTGTCCTGAGGGCTCTGGTTCACCTGACTAGTGAGCTGCCCCATACCTTTTCAGACCTTCTGCTTCTCAGAAACAGACCAACCTCTCAATTCTCTGTGTCAAAACACCTGCTTTTAAAAGTAACACTTCAGATACCATTCGCTTGCGCTAATTCATGGAGCAACTTGATGGCCCTCCATAAACAGTCTGTTCTCATCTTCCTTACCCATTTCTCCAGGCCACTTACCACTGAGCAGTGAACAGCCCTGAGCTGACCTCAGACAGACCCCCACTAAAAAGCACCAAGAGCTGAACCAAGCATTCTGAAATGCAGTTTGCTACTCTAGCAGCCACTTGTAATTCTGAAGAATGGACTCAATTTCATAGATTAAGCTATTACTTTTCAAGACTGCCATAATAATGATACTTAGCATTCCTGAAGCAATTTACATTTTCAAAGTACTGCAAAATGTTAATTAAGAGCACGCTTACACCAGCTTTGGAATCCAGTTACCTCAATACTGCTGCTCTGCTGCTTCATTCACATCCACTCATTCCAAAGAAGTATCAGAAATCATTTAACTCTCATGTTTCTGGTAATCTTTTAACCTACCAATTATTTGAGCTTAATTTAAGGTTCAGTAAAAAAGTCAAACTAAGGATATTAATACAAGCCTTAATAAATTCATGTAATTCTGGATGTCTATTAAATCACCAAAGAAAAACTTCCATTACTTCTATTACAAAAATCTCAGCCTTCACTGTGTTGCAGACTATGTTTTTAAAAATAAAAAAATCATAAATTTAAAAAAGTCTGACTTGTAACTGCATCACAGCATCTCCAAAATTCACTCTATTTTCTCCTTGCACAATTCAGCCATAATAATCTTTGAAACACACTGTAATAGTGCCTTATATTGGAAGACACTGGCACAAATCCACAAAGGATCATTTATAAAAAAAAAGAATTCAAAAGTACTGGCTGACACATTTTATGAAGAATAACACTCCTGCTTTAGGCAATAAGGTTGGGAAGACACTTTTCTAACAGAAGCATTGCTCTGTGGCTGCTTTGTGAGAAGACTGGTGAGGCATTGGCCCTTGGACACAGGCAGAGAGATAATGGACAAAACCAACCATAAATCACAGCTAGTGTGACAGCTTCCATTAGGTGGCACTTGCCAGGCTCATAGCTGGATCTGAACTTCATAAACACTTTAAGGTATTTGGATCCAAATGTTTCTATATTCCTCAGCCTCTGGGAAGGTTGGCAGAGCTAAACAGGCACTTTAAGAAGTGATGGCACAAGAATTGAAAATGAAATGTCCCCTGCCATAGATCTGGGGAAGAGTTGCCAGTGACTCTTGAAGCCTAATTTCATCCATTGCTGAGAGCAATACACAACAGAAATCAGCTTATGCAGTGCCCTGCTGAGCATCATCTGTTTACTGTGTATACTGCATTTTTAAAAAAATGTGTGAAAAATGAAAAACTATTTAAGTCCAAATGCTGAATTTGCAGACTCTAGCCTTATGCCAGACAAGATGTTGATCTTTAAGCCTGTCAACTTGAAAGACATTTAAAGAAGTGGCTTTCTTGTGTTAGAGCATCAGAGTGAGATGAAGCCCATCTGGAACAGGTACAAAGCAGGGTCAGCAGGATCAGCCTGCGAACAGAGCTGTGCACGACAAGGACTAAAGCAGCTTGGCCCATTTAAACCCAGTAAAGAAGAATGCAAGAGGGAATATGATCCTCCCTGAAGTATTTATAGGACAGCATTGGAGCCCAGAGCAGATAAATATGGCCAAGAATACACATAACCTAGAAATTGGAAAGGTTTGATTGGCACAAGATGACTTCAAAACAGTCTCCCAGCAAAATGCAGCTTTTAAGAGGGCACTTGAAGTTCATGAACATGGTGTACAACGAGGTTTTCAGCAATGGGAGGAAGCCAGGCCATCTGGTCAGGGAGATCTTTGTCCCTCCTTGGCTGGCACAATGCCAGCTCGGAAAGGTGGAGGGGGATTTTAATCTGATCCCTCTCTACAAACATGCTTCAATTTCCCACATATGGCCCAGCTGCTGTCTAAACATTTTCACTCAGTTTTGAAACACAAATGCCTGGAGGGAAAATTCACATTGATGTTTCTCTCGAGATAATAACAGCTGCTCCCTATTAGCTTTTCATACAGATTTGCTAAATGCCCACTCAGCTCAGTGAAGGTTTAACAGGAAAAAGAACAAACAAGGAACTCAGGAATTTGATTAATGGAGGGTTAGAGCCAGCTTTGAGTACGAGCCACCACTGGGACTTGCATGCCTGCTTGCAGGAGTAAACTTTATTTATGTAAAACCTCAGCTGTCCTCGATCCCATGCAGGAAAATAAAATAGTAGCTGTTGGCACTATTTGCAGACTCCAGACAAAATTCAGGCAGCCAGTGGCAAAGCAGCCATGGCTGAGGATGTCATCTGCAGCAAGAGCAGCAACAGCCTTTTGCTGCATGAACGAAGCAAAGTCCCAACTATGACACTGTCCCTGCCCACAGAGCACTTCACCTCTCAGGTCAAAATCCTAAAGCACCACTTCAGTCTGTCAAGAACTCCCCAGGCAGTAGAGAATACCAGTTGCGTGGTATGTGACAGACGTCTGGGCACACAGGTGGTTGTATTTTCTACTTAAGTGCCTGCAAGATAATCTGCCACTTGGAGACATGATTCCATGCTAACATTATTCTCTGTGCTTCCTCAGGAAACAATTCTAAATACATGAATCTCAAAATCCCAAATATCCATTGCCGTTGAACTTGCTGCACAACAGGCTGCACTTGCAGAGATTTAAAATCTTCAGGTAGCTCCACTGTCTATCTCCTTCAGAGAAGCCACACTGGGACAAAACCATGTTAATTGGGGGACAACATAAACCAAGAAAGAAGTTTATTTGGGACTTGTGCTGAGAAACTAAAGTATCACCTATTACATCCAGAGAGAGATTTCCCTAAAAAAAGTGTCCATGCTTTCTTTTAAACTAGCAACCTGTTGGTGTTTCTTCCCACCATAGTCTGTCCTGCTTCCCTCAGCAAGTTACGGTATAGACAGAAAACTGACTTCTATGTCATATTTACAATGACCTAAAGAAAGCACGCTTGACCCCATGCAGTCTAGCTTATACATAAGATACTCTCATACCACGTATCACAGCTATGATTTATTTATAAAGAATTCTTGATCTGACATGTTTCCAGAGTACGTTCCACTTAACTCTGAAATGTCTGTTATTGGAAGTCAATCCATATAATTCTCCTGAACACATATATGGAGGTCCTGATACTATGCTCATTGAGAGATGTGTGGTTTTGTGTTATTAACAGTTGCACCATGGCCTAATGAGGAAAAGAGAAGACCCAACAGGCTTGTCATGCCTGTGGTGAAGTACCACCACCACCTGGTTTCTCCTACGTGAAGGACACTACATTTTTACTCAGTAGGAGTCCTGGGATGAGCTCACAACACGACTGAGAGCAAAGGGCTGAGCCATGCACCTAAATGCTTTAGATGCACTACTGGATCAGACCAGTCCTCAACTCAGCCAGCAGTCTAAACATTGTATTTTACCAAACAAGTCTTTATACTACTGCCTTCAATGACCCTTTGCTTTTTCCCATTCTCCTGTGTACATACCATAGATGTTCTTGATGCTCCAAGAACAAGTAGGTCAGAGAAGATGGAGGCACAACGAGAAAAAAAAAAATCTGGTTTACATTACCCTTGAGTAAATCCTACATTAAACAATTGAGATTGGCTAGGACACACATCATGACTTCTCAAGGGCAGTATTTGACCTCAACAAGCCTCTTTGGATACACTAAACATGCCTGTCTGCCATCCCCCCTTCCTCATCTTCACCAGCAGTGCTGGTGCTTGCTACTACCTGCACTGGCAGAAAAGGGTTAGGGTTAGAATCACCCTTGTTTTCATAAAGTTGGGGATATGTTTATCACAGCAATGAAACCTACCAAGACCACAGAGAACACAACTGAAACTGGCAAAAAGCAACTCATACCAAGCTCCTTTTTAACCATGTCATTAGGAGGCTGGCTCTGCAACACACAGAGCATCCAGCAATCAGTACAAGATGGAATGACAGGTAGGAGAGCAGCAGCACTTGGTGTCAGAGAGGTTTCAGATCTTTCAGTCCAGAGCCATCACACTCACAGCAAAGGCTATTCAGCCAACGTCAGCTGCTGTCACACTTCCTCCTGGATGGGCTCACGTGCTGCCCCAGTGGAAAAGAAAGCCAGGAAGCTCAAGGCCCTTTCATCTTCAATTGCTCAAGCAGGATGGAAGGAACAAGTAATTTACATGGTTTTGAGCCCTCCTGGCTGTTGCCACAGGCTGAGCTTTCTCCACAGTCACCTGAAATCAGGAACCAACACTGAACAAACTGTCCATCTCCACTGAGTTATGGTTTCACCCATCAAGGACAGGACCAAGGAACCCAAACATCACCAAACCCACTCTGAACCATCAAGGCTCAGGGCAGCAAATAACTATTATATTTTATATATCACGGTGCCTTGGCCTCACGTGGGGTCAGTCAGACTTTTATCCTGTATTTGTTTCTGTCCTTCTCAAGAAAAACAATTCTTTAAAATGATTAGTTGTCCTCAGCGGTAATTAATTATCCCCCAGTAGTGAACTGAAATGACAGTGATATTTTTACTTGAATCCTCAGGGGGAAATCGGGTTGTCTTGCTATGCTCTCTAAACCTGACATAAAGTTAAAAATAGGAAGTTTAATATGCAGTCTGCAGGACTTTTTCTGCCTGTAAGGCAATCCCAAGGGATGTCTCAGTTCAACTGCAAGCTCACAAAGTCCCACTGTCCTAGAGAAGGCAGTGACATTTATTTTCCTCTTATGCAGCTCGGGCTCAGCAAAACGCTAGCAGGAACCAAAGAACTTGTCAATTAATACAATTGAAGATAAATTTCAGCAAAAACTTTTAAACATGTAAGTCACCCCTGAAGATGCCTATTTAGAGCGATATGAGAGAAGTGGCATGAGGAAAACCAGAGATTTTGGCTTCCAGTCACTGGGACCAGATGCCATACTTAGTGATGAGCATGAACTGGGTGGGCAAGGACAAACACAAAATCATGTTTCTGCTGTTAATTAGCCTTGCTGGGTTAGAAGCTGTAACTTAGGGAGCAAATCAGGTTTGCCTTAAGGTGATTTTCCAGCTCAGGTTTCTGGTCTTGGTATAGGTCCCTACTTGTTAACTTTCCCCACACAGATCAAAACCCAAGATTACTGAACACAGATTTTGGTTAATTCAAATCAGTCCTTCATTCAAAGTTAAAAGTTTTTACAAGCTCGCTTTAACATTTCTTTTTGTAAAAGAAATTCTAAAATCCCTTATTTTCCCGTTTTGTTAATAAACCAATATCTTCGAGTGAGAACAGAAAAATTCCCAAAGGATTCGTCTAATTTCTCACTCTGCTGAACTGACAGTGCATTTCCCTCACACAATTGTAATGAGAAAGCACCAACTGAAAGTGAACCGAGCCCTCACTCAGCATTAAATCCCAGTGTGCTGTAAAAGCCAGGCTAGTCATCAGTTGTTCTTTGAAGTACTGGGAGTTTGTTTAGGCAAGTTCTATTTTCAGAAAAGAGGAAAACAACTGTTTTTCTAGATCATCTTGTGTAACAACACCTCTGTCTCCTCAGTGTTTGCACAGCTCTGCCAGAGAAACCCAAGCACAGCCCTGGGCAGGCTCCCCAGGGTACCGATCAGTGGCACCAGCACCTCCAGCTTCTCCTGGGAGGCTAGTTCAGGCCTAGCAGGGTTTGTCACAGCTGTCATGACTTCTGAACTAACTTAGCAGGTCCAGGAAAATCTGACCTGTCTGCCAGACCTTCTGCAGCGCTGCACTGGTTTAATAAGCCCTCCCAGAACATGGAACAAGAAGAAACACAATGCAAAAACACCCACCTGAGGTTTGGACACAGAAATCCCTCCAGTACTCAAGGTTTTTTATTTTGTTTGGAAGGGGGTTTTTTGTTTGTTTGTGGGGTTTTTCCTATTATTCATAGTATCCTATATTCCAATTACACTCAACCACAGCATAACAGTTTTTTAGGGCAAGCATACAAATTGTTTCCATATCTGTGTAAGTTTATACCTGTAATCATTCCAGGTAAAAATTTCTACCAACTCCTTTCAGCAAAAGGTCTCCCTGGCACAGAGGTGATCTTCTTCCCACCCAGCTTTTCACAGTCCACTTCTAGATGTAGCAAGAGTGTTGCTACAAGCTGTTTTAACACTGATCTCTGTGGCATCTTCAACAGCTCTACTTTGTCACAGTGAAAATACACTGCCATGCTTTTTGCTCCTGTCACAGGGCTTTGATATGCTTGCTTGAAAAATGCAGCTGCCTCTGCATAGTCTGGTTAAAAGCTTGACTACAATCCCAGGCCCTGAGCAGGCTCGGCTTAAACCACAGCATGCAGTTTGCAATGTTTATTTCCCTGGGAGGGCAGGACCCCAGCCCAGCCGCAGCACCCTGTGTGAGAGCATCCAGCAACATGCTGTCCCATATGCCGCTTCCCATGGGTGTGTTGGAGCTGCTCCAATGCCACAGCAGAGCTGCCTGCCCACGTCCAGCCCAACACGTGCCTCAGTCACACTGCAAGTGCAAACACACCATTATGCAACAGCAAAACTGACCAGGACAGAGCCACTGCAAAGCACAGACCTCCAGCCACGTTCAAGTGCACCCCCTTCCCTTTCCCCTCACCTTGCTCAGCTTCTAGCCCCCAGATGCATTATCTGGAAGCCTGCAAGACTCAGTGGCTGCAGCCCCTCTGAACAAGAGGTGACCCCTTCTGCACACTTCAATGAGGCCCATTCTCCACCTTGTTCTGCCCTGTCCTCTGCATTAAGCACCTTTCCACAAACATGAGGTTACAGCCTCTACCAGGCCTTCAGGTTTGTCTTTTTGGCCCCTAAAATGAAAGCAGTGCTGGGAGGCACAAGCCTTCTGGTGAACTTTACTGCCTACTGTATGATAAATTAACTGCCTGTGCATCCCTCAAGCTCAGTTCCTGGGAAAACAGCACCATGCTCAGAGCAAAGTTGATTGGTTTTCTTTAATCTGCTTAATGAGTTGATGTGTAACAAAACTTCCGTGCCCACAGATGAGAATTAAATCTTTTACTAATCTAAAAGTGCACAAGTTCCTTATTTTTTTAACACATGCTTTTCCAGGTCCACCACATTACCAAAACTCTTGCAAGGGACAAATTAGGTTCTTTATTTCAGTTACTTGTTAAGGTAGAAAACATAAGAGCAAAAGAGAGGAAAAAGATCAATTTTGCAAAAGAAAGTGGCTTATGTTATGCTTAAATAGCTCTGCTCATGGTACAGACATGAGGCTAGTGCAAAAGCAGTGCCTTAGTGCAAATGGCGCTTTGCCCTTCCCTCCAAGTAATTTAAGCTACACAGCACACATGCCAATAAATAAGCAGGGATACTTTTTGGTAGGTGGCATCCGGAGGCAGAGAAACCTGTATTCCAAATATAGATACTCAGCACCTTGACCACATGCAGCCTAGAAAGCTCAAAAAACAAAAACATACAAATAAACAAAAACAAAATCAAATTCCAGCCCAGATTTCAAAGTCCCAAAGTCCCTACATCTGGTGCTGGAGGTGCCTTGCGTTCACAGCCTTTTACAGAGAGAATTGCAGCAAATCTTTTACACAGCTCAAATCAGTAGCTACTCTTGAAAACCTGGCTACAAGACACTCATTGCAGGTCACTGCCCACACTGGAACTCAGCAGAATTAAATCCTCAAACCAGCCAGGAGCTGCTGTTGTCCCTCATAAGCACAGCAGCAGCACTGCATCATTTACTACAGATTTTCTGCAGCCACTGCCAAATATGGTACTTTGGGGACATTTATTTTAAGTGTCATTGTTTTCTGTGCATTAACATATGCTCCAGTCAAACCCTTTATTCATCATTGCCAGCTATGATGAGCCTTGTTACAACCCAAATTAAAGAGTCTTGAAAGCACTGTCTTAATTTATAATCATGAGAAGAAAAACAGATTTTAATAAATAAAAGGAACCTGAAACAAGTCAAAATCCCTTCCCTGATAAGCATAGCTGACATGGCTTTTAGCTATTCTTTGTACAAGAAACACCAAGTCCCTGGGGAACTGAGCCAAGCATGTAAGATGGGATACAGACAGCTCCTACTGCCACTCTCCTAGGAAGGGACATGAAGTTCCCTTGAATTCACAGGGTCCTCACCATTCCTCAGGTCTGCAAGGGAAAGCTTTATCAAGCTCTCTTTTCTTGAGGGCAGATGATCTTGCTGATCTTTGTATGACAGTAAATCCTCAATAGAGGCAATACAACTTTAAATCACTGTCACTAGCCTGAAGTGTCCAAGTGTCCAGACAATCAATGTTATTTTTATTGGCTAGAATAAAATTGCTAGAGAAAGTGGAAGCACAGGACATCCCCTTTTCCCAGAGCAGCATTTTTAAGTTCAACAACATGAAGTCTTCCTGCAGAACTCAGATTCACAAGATCCAAGTGCCTCATCTCGGGTCAGTTGACAAAGTTCACTGAAGGGCCCATGAATCATCACCCTGAGTGACAAGACCAAGTTCTGCACGTAATTCCATTTGCACACCCATGAAAAGCCCCATGAACCACCACAGATAATGTGAGCCTAAGAGAAGAAAATCTAGTTAATAGCACATTGAGAAGTTAAATTCCATTATTAATGAAAATACCTCCAGCAGAGCAATTATGCAGCACCCTTAGAGAAAGCCACCAGGAGACAGAGCACTAGCAAGAGCAGAGCTGGCAACAGGATGTTTGTATACGGACTAGCTGAATCGCTGTCATCCTGTGCCCACTGTAACCTTCCCAGGTAGAAAATATGACTGCAAACATCACCTTGTGTAGCTAATTACTGATCTACAGCAGCAGGCTAATAAAAGGCCGTATAGGGGGGAAGAGATACTTAGTGCATACAGAATTAAAATTCTCCACTCTAGGGGGATGTGGGATAAATAAACCAATTCCACACAAGTTCTAAGCGCTGAGAAAGCCAAATTCCACAGTAGAGGCTGAAAAATGATTTGGGGTTAATTAACATCCGTGAGTCAAAGCTTACCTGACAGCTTGAGCAGGGGGAGATAGCACAGCCTCCCTGAGGTAAGTCGGCACTGCACAATGGTTCTCTGCTACCTGCCAGCTTGTGCACTGAAGCAGCATACACATGGAAATCCTAAGCAATTCTTTATTCACTATTCCTCTTTCATGGACAAAAGGGAGACAGTGGACATATCTACTTGAATGTTTAAACAGTACTGTGTGTTCATTTCACAATGAAACGTTTTTAGAACTATTGCCATACTTGGGCAGGAATGAGCACTTTCCACTAGTGACACCATGTGTTGCCCTTTCTCTTGCATCTTTCTTGGGTGTCCAAGCAAAACCAAAGTCTCTATTATCAGGTGCTAAAAGTACAAATTCCCATTATTGGACTAGAAGAAAGCCATCACTTTTCCATGTGGGACAATGACATACCGAGAAATAACTGGCATCAAGTAGTTGTTGCAAAACCACTCTGAGCGAGGTACAATAAAAGCTGGCTTTGCAGTTATTTGATTTTCACACTAATGAACAAATTAAAGTTTATTTCTATCATCTTTGACATTCATAGTGGCAGGCAGCTGAGGAAGCACTTGAGTTTTCCGTGCATCAGCTTATAGGCATGTATGCAGTTTTTATGGCTAAGCATTATGTCTCCTACTGTTACTTGTGATCTGGACCAGCTTTGTGTTTTTCCTCCCTCAATGTAGGAGTTTTTGTCAACCAGGTTGCAAACAAAATTGAAATAACTACAGCAGATTAACTGGCAGAGACAGAAAAGCTCCCTGGGGTGCTACAAAATGATGAAGAGACTACAAAACTACCTAGAAGACAATAAAGATGCACCTACACATACATGACCATGTATTCCTCAGCCTTGTATCCCATAAAGAGATTGTGAAAGCTGCAGACCTGCAGGTTGTCAGTCTGACCTTAGAACAAGTGCAAAATAAAAGAGATGTGCATGGAGAAACCTGCCAGTCAGGAGAACCATCACCATCCTGTTTCGGATCACGACTCCCATTGTGCAGCAGCCCTTGCAGTCACCTGGCATCCACTTTGCTGACATACAACTGATGGTCTCTGATCCAGCAATGTCTCCCTAAAATGGTAACACCAGGAATGTGTGACTGGGGGGATTCAGGGCTCTGCTTCTTTCAAGATGACCCCCAAAATGCTGAACCTGTGATTTTATTAGCATCAGCACGCAAGGAAGTCAGCCAAGAGCAAAATGTGTTTTGTCTTTCCATCAGCAATTGAAGTGGGCCAGCATTCAACAACACATTGTGCCAGTACTTCTTCGAACACCAAACAGATACGCATCTTTCAAACCTGGGCTGAACATGCTGAATGCTGCAGCTTCTGCAATTTTAGCTTCAAGTGCTGCTCAAGGCAGTAACGAGATATTGCCTCTACATTACATGCACAAATAAAGTTTTCCTATCTGGGCCAATTTTCACTATTGAGAAGACGAGAACAGGCTATTCAAGTCAAATTCAGACAAAGAAAGAGCCTAAACCTGCTCAGGTCTCTCTGCAATGGTTCAACTCAAATGAACACACATCAGGACAGTCCCAGCCACATGCAGTATTCATAATCAGGACAGACAAAAACACAAGTCCACTGCTTCAGAAAGCTAATCTGCCCTTCAGAACAAGATAAAAAAAAAAGAAATCTTCTTATAAATAAATGAAATCAGGATTTTTGGACTCTCTTCCAACCCATGGGATGGCACAGGACACAGAAAGGACTCCTCTAGGTATGTGGGTGCACCAGTGAAACCAGAACCATCTTTTCACCAATAGACTGATCCAGATGGTGCTTCTGCTGAGCAATTCAGTGCACAGACCCCAACCCCATCCATATCTGGTCCCCAGGAAGCTGTGCAAGGGTGGGGAGGACATCTTCTGGGTCTGGAACTTAACTCCCATAGTTTTAAGGCCTTCAAACTGAGTGGCAGACTGTAAATGCAGCTCTACAATATCCTGAAATTAATTCTACTGGTAAAACTCCTCACAAAAGCCCTTACACATTTACTGGCCTGGAGCAAAGCAGATCCTGAGTAGCACTCCAGCACCTGAAACAGGAGATATTCCCACTGCAGCCATCAAGGACATAGATGTCCTCTGCCTGGCAGCTTACATCAGCTTAAGCAGAGGGCTAGCATTTCGCACGCACACCAAAGGAGAAGCAGGAGAGTCCTCCATTGGTTACATGCTCTAAGAAGTCTACTGAGGCAGCCCTCAGGCACTGCATGCTTTCAGCCACAACGAGCTTTAAACCTTTAAACACGCATCAGAAGTGCTGGTGCTCAGAGGTTACAGTCCATGTATCATGCTCTAAATCACTAGCACCTTTTATCTCAACAAAACTGTCACTTTATTCAAGAGAGCCAGGTAAGGCAAGTCTTTTTGAGTGCTTGTGGTCTGCAATAAAGGTCCATGTTTATGAACCCAAGATCCAGAACAAAATATAGCATAATCACCCCATCCATTCCCAAAAAAACAAAGTGATTTTCATTTCTGCAAAAAGTACTGAAAGCTGTTCATTTGCGAGAGTTAATTTGTTTAGAAAGGCTGCTTTTAGCTTTTTTGGACTTTTCAGCCACAGTATGTTTTTCTTTAATTACTTTAGCTCAACCAGCAAAGAGCAGGAGTTGAGCAACAAGGGTCTGCACATAAAAGCATTTCAAACTGCTGGCTAGCTAATACAGACTAAATATACACTGCAATCTGCCTGTCAGACTTATTAGAAGGCAGCACTGTGTTCTGTATACTACATCACTATTATTGTATTTTCCAGGAGAATGAATTATCCACTGGTAGTGATTTCATATGGGTAAATGAGGCTGCTAGGTTCGGTTCATTAGCATCTTTTCTGCAGCCTCCAGCATTTAAATTAGATATTCTCCCAGACCCTATGAAGAAACAAGTGTTTACTTAAGTGTTTTGCCAGCTTGCCAACACAAGCACCTCTGCATCCCACAGTCCTGCCTCTGCTAGGGCTTATGGAAGCTACAGAAAAAAGTACCTGAGAATGAGTAGCTCCTGGCTGAGATGGGATTCAATCCCTATGCTTAGTGTCAGGAAATATCCTGATACATTTGAAACAGACAAAAGTGAATACCCAGTATTTTTTGGGTGCAGGTTGCCATGCTAACTGCCCTGTGAGCATGTCTGGGATATCCCACCAAAAATCTCATGCTCACTTCTGCCCTCAGACCCAGTCAAGGGGCAGACACAGCTCCTGCTGTTCATGCCCAGAGTCCATGCCAGTCAAGAGTGCAGGACTACAGGGAATCCCCCCAGCCCTTGAGGAGCAGAGCGTTGTGATGCTCAAGGCTGACAATACCTTTCTAGCCTCCTGAACCAACAGCCTCCCTCTAGCATCAAAGCTTCATTATTTCTACTGCCCCAAAACCCTGCACAGCCAACAGCATGAGGTGAGGTACAGGCAGGAGAGGGCTGTGTGCTCAGCACAGATATTGGCTACACTGAAATACAGATTAACTCTGAGCAAATACAGGGGCAAGGAAAAGGGGTTGAATTTCCTCTGATGGCTCGGCTGGCAGCAGGGAGAAGAGAGGGATCATCCTTCTGTTCAGGCTTTGTCTCCATCTTGAAGACTTCTTCCATGGTGAGCCATTCACATTTGTACAAAGCAGCAACACTGAAGTCAGTGATAGGACGGGGTAGGGAGAAAGGTCATACTTTGTGCCAGGATATAACATGATGCAAAAATACATCTATGCGAGATCAGAAAGGCTGCTGGTGGGAACTGAAACACGGGCATATAGCAAAATCCAGCTCCTAGAATGACCTATTAGACAAAAATAATTTTAAAGGCTATTTTAAATTCAGTGCCTAACTCTCTTCTGCTCAATTAGTGAGGCAGTTAGTTGGCTATATCACTAGATTAGACAACAAAATCCCCTTCACATACAGAGTGTGTAAAATAGTGCTAGTTGTGACTGAATAATCCCCTTCTATGATGTCTTTTAAAAGGCAATACCTGTTTGGTTAAGTAGCAAGTGTATTCCCATGGAAAGTTTATTTCACCAGTGCTCACCCTGGCATCAGCTAATTACAAAAGTACTGCAGCTACCTGTGGTTTCATGGTAAGTGCAGCTGGTGTGCATAAAGAGACAATAGCCATAAAAACAATTTCACTATCACTTCACAGAAAAGTTTTTCAGAGCACTGTAGTTATTCACACCATCACAGCTCTATCATTTATCAGTCATTTTGGAATCATGGAAATCCAGGAAAGATGAAGTGAGGTAGGCAGGAAAGACTCACGAGAACTCCCCTTACCCAGAGGGGGTTTCACTTCTGCTTGGATAGAACACTAAGTCAGCTCTCAAACTCCACTAGCTTCAAACAGAGCTGGGCTGCAAATAACAGGCAAAGCAGTTGGCCTTTAGTTAAAAAAAAAAATCTACTTCAATAGCCAAAGGACTTGTATATTTAAAGGTTTGAGTTTTAGAAACAACTTTGAGGCTGGAGAGGGAGGCTTTGTATAGCAAGTCCATATATCTAACTAAGCAATAATTAAACATTTGACATTAAGCATTTGATCTGGTGAGCAGTGCTCTGAGTTAAAAGCACCGTAAAGCCTACAGATGGAAAATAAAACCTTCTTAGCATGGGAAGTAGCTCTCAGTTTCTGTCACCAACAGTGAGAACAGGTATCTCTTCTGTATCACGCTTCTAGCTCAAGAATCCACCTTCTCCAACAGATTCAGAACTTCTCCAAGAACACTTGGCTTCAGTTCCAAACCAAATCCCGAGTTTTCAGAAAATTACAGCACTGATTAGATTTATGAGTTGATTAAGAGGTTTTCCAAGTCCAAAATTCAGGTAGTTACACCATAACAGGCTGTTCCGCTACAAAATCCTAAAGGCAAAGCCAGTTTCACATCTAGTTTCCAAGAACAGCATGTACTCTGAAGACATGCTGCACACTGCAAGGTCTGCCTGCAACAGCATCTTCAAAAAGTCACACCTACAGTCACATGCCATTAGTTGTTACAGGTCTGATGGACTTGACCTCTATAGCTCTTACATGGCCACAATTACTGCAATATCTCTGGACTCCAATCTCGGAACATCACCCATGCAGTACCCAAAGCACAGCTCAGCCACTGCATGCCAGCACCTGCCACAGTCAGTCATTCTCATACATGCTGGACCACCACAGCCACAGCAAGGATGTGCACTCACACAGCACTGTGAATGTATCGAGGGGAGACAAGGTAGCTTCAAGGCACTGATCCAGGGACGGATGGCAGGCTAAGCAAGGACTGAGTAAAACTCAGCTCAGGCAGCAAAACCATCCTGAAAAAACCCTTTGTAGTCCTAATCAGGCCTCTGGACTTCTTGGGCTGGCCTGCTGTGCCACAGAGGCAGCTGCAATAGAATAAACTGGGGCCTGACATCAGGATGATGCAGCTGCACTGGATAACAGAAAACCCTCCTCTGGCAGCAAACGGCCCTGAAAAAGTAATTAGTTTTCCCAGAGTTATTAGGAAAGTGAGTAATCATGTGTACAGCTAAAGCAGCGCTGTAGACACTGCTCCTACTGAGGGAAAGGCAAAGCTGAAATGAGATTTGTTTGCAGTTATAATTGTTCTCTGCCCTGACTTTGTTCAAGCAGCTACAATTATTAATCTGTAAATTTCAACATCAAAAGCTGAGATAACTAAATAGAGGCAAGGTCAGACAGAAAGAAATAATCAAATTTTTCACATTACATTAATTTTTTTCCAGCTGAGATAGTTTTCTTTTTGAGCTGATATTAAGATAGTTTAAGTGAGTCCACTGGCCACACATGACATCAGCAGAACGTAGCATAGCAAAAAAAAAAATTGAAGTAATTGTTTTTAAGGACAAAGTATATTCACTTGAATTGACCTGATATAACAGTTTGCAGAGCTGAAAAGAAATCAGACATGAAACTCCACACAGAATTTATTTCCCTACTACAAGTAATTCTTTAGATTCTTCTCTGTGAAGAGAGAAGCCCTGGATATCATAGCCAGTGAGTGGATCAAAGTAGCTCAGTAAAAGAAAGCCCTGTTGATGCTAAAGTCTTCCCACAGGGGAAAAACCAAACACATGGACACAAACTCCAGGACCCATGTTCAACTACAGCAGTGAGAGCAGGAGAATATTCCTAGCCTGTGGACAAAAATAAATAAATGTAATTACTCCAAAAAAGAAGAAGTCTATTAGAAAATGGAAGAGAAATTTGCCTCTGTCAACTAAAGCCAAACAGTTTAATATCTCCTACATTCTAGTTCAAATGAAAAGTGAAAAAAAAAAAAGAAAAGGGAACCTACGTGAAAGAAATTCACCTTTTCCTCCCAAATCCCATAACTAGAAACTGTTTCAAAACATTAAGAGCTTTTCATGAAGCACAGCATCTAGGACCATTTCACACTGAAATCACATTAGCACATCTCTCTCATAGTGCAGCCAGGTTGGTTCTCACTTCTTTAATAACTAAGCTGTAAAACCTTTTCTATCCACCAAATAAGCAAGTTTGTGCTGCTACAGAAATATCCCACTGTAGGGACAAATTTGTCTTGTGATTAACTCCACAGCAGCAGAATCCCACCAGGGATGAATTAAACAACATCATTTTTCCACCTTTTCCAAAATGAGGACTCAGTTATTTTCCAATCCTTTTCCATTCATCTCTGCTCACAGCATGCGTAGCTTGCAAAAAAGTTCCCTTTATCGTCTTCTGTAATTAATTTTCTGAGGTGGACAGCAGAAAACAAAACACCCATGAGAAACTTGTGCTCAGTCTGCAGGGAACTGCAGCATCACATATCAGAAGTGGCCTCGGCATATTTGGCATGTTGCTGCACTGATTCATTGCCCTGTCATTGAATATAACTGGATATTTATTAACAATGAAAACAAATACATTTTATCTTCTATGCCAAGAACTGTCTATCTGAACAGAAGAGAAGCACTAAGAAGAAACTGAGGCATTAATATGCTTAAAATAAAAATGTAGAGCTGCCATCAAGGTATTTGATTTAATGATTACTACATAAGGAACGTGAAGTTTAACAGGAACTGTGAACTCGCACAAACAACTCCAGTTTGTTTAGATTTTTCCACTCTCAGCATAAAGACAGGCCATATAGCCCAGCATCCTGTTTCTACAGGGTATCAGCAGAGAGCCAGGAAAAGGTATCTAGGTACCCATCACAGGTATTAGCTACCTACTCTTGATATTTTCATATTCACCGATCATTTTGCACTTTCCAGGGTTTCCTGAATCAATGATTTTGATTTGACAACACTCAGGAAACTGTGTTTACTAATCCCCCCCACATCTCCCTTGACAAGTGCAGATGCCCTGGGATGACTGCACCCACCATCACATCACCTCCTGCAGGTGAACTCACACCCATCTGTGGGGTAGCTCAGAGGAATTTCCTTCCTGATCCATTTCCCAGAATGTCACCTATAGGTATCAATGATTTAGAATTCAGAAGCACAGCAGAGACAGAGGACATAGGAAAGACGGTTCTGGCCACAATCAGCACAGGCCTACAGCAAGAGCCTGGTGATGCTCAGAGACACCCACTCTGTCTGCAGGGATTACAAACCTGCACGACCCTGAAGTCAGCTGTTCTGCTGACAGGACACACATCTTTGGACCCCAACAGCTACTCCAGCAACAAGAGTCCTCTGAACCTCAGTGTTGGGTAGCTTTGTGACAGCAAGCACACAGTAACTTGGAGACCAAACCCCAGGGACAAATGTTGCTGCTCCCTGCTGAAGACAGGCAGAAGCCCAGTGCTGACTGGCCCCCAAGCATTCCTTATACACAACATTCAGCCTCCATTCTGCACCAACAGGAAACATCCCAAAAAACCTGATCTCAAAAATAGCATTAACCGTGGCAAAAATACAGCTCTTGAAGGCAATCTTGAGTCAAGACCATTTACCGTAAGTCACTCCTGAGCTGATTCAAATAACATCTATCCTGCAATGAATTCACACCCCACTGCTAACGGGGTGTCAGAGAGACTTACTCACGGGTACAGAGTCCTTTCTCCAAAACAGACAGTAGCCAGCTCTTGTAAATCATCATACACTAGAGGCACCATCTGCAATAACAAATGAGACCTCTGAGGCATCTTTAAAGTCTTGGGTTTGCTACATTAAGTTTAAAGCTTGTAGCTATGGCTTTGGTAGAAGAAAAGATTCCAATAGCATACTACTGTGCCTGCCACTATTCAGGGAACAAAGAGATCATGCCACACTGCTCTAATTAGAGTCTCAGTACGGTCAGTCCACAACCAGGAGACTGAAGAGTTGTAGCTGCCCCCACCACTACTGCTTTGGAGTTTTAGGACATATTCAGATGAAGAAGACTCACAACAGAGAAAAAAAAATCATAAAGAGAAGGAAAAATGCTGTTTGTGACTGCCGTCTGCACTGGACTACAATTTAAAGCATCAGTTCCTAATCACCCACGATCTGAGACTGTTTTCCAAAGGACATCTTCCATTTTGCAGGTACATCATGTGCTTGGCAACACCTGCAGTTACTCTCAAGAGTTCCGACTTCCAAGTGCACTTTCGCAGCAGCATTGACAAGGCCCATATTTCATTCCATATATATATACTGATTAACAGCAGAATACATGTTGAAGGCATACGAACCAATAACACAGAACTAACAAACCTGCCCTTTGTGAGACATTCAGACTTACAGCAAACCTTCTGCAGCATCAAGCACATAGGTCTAAGTACTGAGTTCACCACAGCTCAATTCTGCCCAATTTGGAGGTGGCAGGGTCAAAATTAAAGGGGGAAAAATATCCATGCAACTTTGAACACCTGTTTTGTCTGGCAACAACATTAACAGTATTTGCAGTTATCAAGTGTAACAATTCACATCTTCATTCCCACCACATCTTGGCATAGAGAGAGAATTAAAGATGTCGCATTTGCCAACTGCCCATATTAAAATCACATGGCTGCTGTATAAACTTTCAATTATGGAGGATAGAGGCTGAGGGTGAAGGAGATAATCCTTATAAGAACTACTTCAAAGGCAGAGTATGGATGAGATTTCAGAAAGGCCAACTTAGAAGCTGTGTGATGTATCTGTTGTTTTGATACCAAGGTCATTCATAACACTTAGACATAGTTTTCACAAAGGAAGCCTTTTAAAAATAATTTCTCTATTTGTTTCTGCAAATCAGCTGACTCCAGTTATAAAAATCCTATTAATTGAGTGCCACACAAATCATCAAAGAACTCATTCACTGTTCAAAGAATAAGACAAATAAGGCACAAGACAATCAAGGAACCCTGTTTACACCAAGATGAGGAAACCCTAAGCTCAAGCCCAACACAAAACAACTTGAATCATTTCAGCTTTCAGTGAAAGCAAGCTGAGCATGCCTGAGTTGCTTTGCTTTTGCTCCCCCCCTGCCCCAAGGCTATGTGCTCCAGTAGATGCTGTGGATTAGCCGATTTTTTTCACTATGCACCACACTAATTTGTGTATACAGGTGAGCTCAAGCTATGCAGTTTGGGAATAATACACTATTGTGTTCTTGTGAAATCTGGCTTTAGCTAGTAACTATCCATGGTGCTTTCATAATGCACGTAATTTGGGAGGAATCTTCATCCCCACAAGCCCTCTGCACTGCCAGCTTTCAAATTGTGGATGGAGTGTTCTTCAGAGTGGCAAGAGAACAAAGACTGGCCTGCTGTCCTGTCAGATCCAGGACACGCTGCAAGTTTCAGGGCTTCTGAAGCTGGCTGGCAAATATCCCAAGGTACTAATAGCAGTGCTTCACAGCATACAGCCACATCTGAGCGATTCACTGGAAGTTAACTCCTCTCTCTTTTTTCAGAAGCATCTTTCTCAGCTCACAAGTGCTCAACCAGGGAACCCCATGGGGCAGAGAACAGAGACTTTGTGCAATGATGCTCCACCAACTGTTAGAGTGAGATGTATGCCTTAGTAAATGAAAGCTTTTCAACCAGTCTTCTCACTAGAAAACCACAGCAAAACATGGAGAGTCAAGAAAAAAAGCTGAAGCAAATAAATCTCAGGATTTGTTTCCTCTCTCTGCGTCTCCTATTAGGTTAATTAGTTTTATCTGTCTACACAGTAGAAGTAAGACTACAACACACCAGAGGAGCCAGGAGTGCTCATTTCTGAAAACTCCACTCTTCAACAGTGCTGCATCCTGGCAGTCACACAACAGGAATGGAGAGAAATCAGTGGTTTTAATGTATTTGTGACTGATAAATAGAGAAGAAATGGAACAACTGTCAGCATTTTGTGCCCTTTCTGTGAGTCAGTGTTAGCTCAGATAAAAGATAAAATTGAGATTTTACTCTTGTTCTTTAACAATCATCAAGAATGGGCAAGAATGAAAACTGAGATACTGCAGGGGATTTCGGCACAGAAGAACTGGAGGTCCCACATGGCTGTTACTGAAATGCCCCCCAAACATCATCCAGATGACAACATACTAACTCAAAAGTTCTGTGTCCAATAATAAGCCGCGTGGAAGCACAGGATTAAACAGTTACCACCTTGCAAAAAGGAAAAGATGATGACAAGGAACCAAAAACTAGGAACTGTAGCTTTAACAAAGGCCCAGCAGTGAATCTACCTAGTAAAACTAAGAACCATATAAGGTGGGTTTTAAGGCAATTAAAGATTACTCTAATGCTGTTTTAATCAGTTCCATATGGTAGGGGTCAAAAAATTACAAGATATTTTTATCACTTGTCATTGTACAGGGACAGTAGTTAAGTGGTGTATGCACGTGTTACATCGTCAGTTCTGCACTCATTCTACTACCAACTAAGCAGAATCTGAAAGTGCAGCTAATTAGCTAAACAACCTAAATTCAGCAAGTTTGGATGACTTGCACCACAGTTTTAAAAGAACACCCTGAAACAGTCTATTATTGATACCAATTTTAAATATGTTGGGCACATAAAAGTTGCAGTGGCTGGAACAAAATTTGCTGATGTGCCAAGTATTTTAAGAATTAAATAGAAAATCCTAACAATGATCTCCAGTAAACTGAGTATGATAAAATTAATCTGCATAAATTGGAAATTCTCCAGAACACACAGTATCTAGTATTACTGACTTAAAAAGAAGTGTAAAATAATACCCTTTAATATGATTTTAGTCAATAAAATAACACTGTTGACTTTCCATATAGAATTTATCTTCACGCTACATAATGATTTAATTAAGATGAGGAAATATGACATGTATTAATGGATGAAAATAATTTCATGCAGTGATGACTAAATCACAGGTATACACATGTTCCTGCTGAGGACTTGGTAGAGGCTTCTCCTTGGCCCTATGGTGTAATCACGTATGTTAGTGAGTGGAAGAGAGTCTGTAATCATTACTTACCAAGCCTGCAAATGGCAAACAATGTGGGACTACTAAATAACTGAAAAGAGAACAACAGATCCACATGGCTCCACCAAAGAACACAGTATAGACTTCAGTACTGCCACACACACAGGGAGAGCAACATGCATGGGGACAGCATCCTGTGAAGCCATTGATTTTTGGCAGGAAATTCATGATCAACATGTAATTAGGGTAGTTGAGCACCCTGTGCTGGAATGATCCTGTGCTCAAGAGATCTCAGAGAGACTCTGAATGGGGGGATGCTCAAATAAAATAAAAGAATAAATCAGTTTGTGACATTTAATGCTGTCAAAATTATGTTAAGTTTTAATGCTTGCAATTCAAGAAGGATACTGGAAAACTGTATCCAGTGCAAAGAACCTCCAAGAGGATGATTAAAGGACCAAAAGCACAGCTTAGAGAAAGGCTCCAGAAGTACCATCTGTTCTCTCTAACAAAGGGAGAAGGTTAATAGGACAATCTGATCACAGCTTATAAGTACCTACGTAAGGAACAGAAATTCGATCAAAGAGCTCTGTCCTTTAGCAAATCCAGTTTAACAAGAGGCAATATAAAACTTAGACAAACTCAAGCCCAAATCAAGATATGTTTATGGCAGTTAACCCTATCAGTTAATGCTGATGTTGACAGTATTACCAGCACTGATACCTGTCAGTAAGGCTGAATGCAGGACAGTAAAAGCTGTCTTGGATTTTCCATCACAAGCTAAAAACATGATGGTACTTTTTTTTCCCCCCTCCTACTCAGAGGCAACTTTCTAGCTAAAAAAAAGAATTAATTCAGAGCAGCCATGGAATTATTTTCATAGTACAGACTTTACATGAGCAGCTCTGCATGTCCCATGAGACCCCTACAGCAGGAGCATCACTCCAAGGTAGGGACTGTGGGGTGCCACTAGGGACAGGATCTGTCATTCCAGCAGCTATCAGGAATTAAACTTTTAAGACTAAAGCTTCTCTGCTGTACTATAGACTGGCCAGCTTGGCCAGCATTCCCCCTCCAAGCTGGTGTTTATCACAGTATCTCATCCCTCAGCATCTCCCACAAAATGTGACTATGGCAGTTAGAATATGCACATTCACATGCAGCTTGAACTCCATGGAGCTTCAGCTCAGGTCACATTCTGCAGCACCCTGGGCCATGGAGCCAGGCAACAGTTATAACAGGCATAAAGTGGAGAATCCAATCCTTAAAGAAATCACATCTTAAAATTAAATGTTATTTTTTATTGTGGGCTATTTTTATAAGGACTGAGGGATATTGCTTTCTTTCAAATGCTCTTTGGCTCTAGAAGCTGAGGGAGCAGAGCATCAGCTGCACACCCCCAGTGAAGACCAGTTGTTTTTAATTCAATAGCTTTTGTTGAGAACAGCTACTGGGGATGGCCTTTAGCATACACAAACCCCAGTCACAGGCCTGGGCAGCCTATTTAACATTCACCTTGTTAATAACCCAGCAGAGTTAAGGAATAAGCAGAATCATAGAACAGCTTGGGATGGAAGCAATCTTGAAGATCATCTTGTTCCAACTAGACAGTGGAAGGAGTTCCAAGGGACACCTTCCACCTTAGAGCCCCATCCAGCCTAATCTTGAATGGTTTAATGGATGGGGAGTTAACCTCTCTGGTAATTTAAGCTCTTCAGCATGTTTTCTTAACAAGCTCCTTTGACTCTTGTGTGCCACAGGTTTGTGGCAGGACACTTCCACAGGGTGAGGAATAAGAGCAGAGAAGCAAGTGGAGTTTGCATTGCATTGCAGTATACTTTCAGGGAGCCCAAAGGATGTACAAGGTGCCTCGGACTCCCCAGCTCAAGACCCAGTTCTCTCATCAAATGCTAGGAAAGCATTTTCAGCTCCAACCTTTTGGTACAAAACCTACTCCTTCTCTTCTGACCCTGACATTTAAATGCAAATCAATGCTTCCCACCCTACACACTGCATACAGGCACTGTTTTTACGGGAAACAAAACTACATTGCAGAACATGATACCTCAGATCAGATGTGAAAAAAAGCTACTGGTGGATTTCAAGGGATGTAGGCCTGGGACAGGAGGGGAGAGAGTTTGGCTAGAGGCAGAAGCAGCTATGGTTACAGCTCTGTGTAATGATATATTAATCCAGTTTATAAGAGCAGACCCTTGCAGCAACCTTCACTGGAAAGGCTCTGCTGAAAAATTCCCTGCCCCGTCCCTCTGCCAAGCCTGCTGCTCCATTCCTGCGTTCCTGCACAGAGCCACTGATGTTTGGAGGGGGAGGGAGCACATCCCTTTCTGGCAACGCAGGCACCTCATGTAAATTCATTGAATAAATGCAGTCATTTCTCTCAGCTGATCCATCCCCACGTGTGCAGGCTGAAGCTGTGCCAGACCCTCAATGCAGCCAACTCTCCTATAGTTCATCACTCCTGAAGGTGAAATTGTTCATCACTCTTATCAGTTTTTCCTCCTTTCCTTCCCCTCCCCTGACTGCCTTCCCTAAATTTCCTGGCCCTCCTTCCTCACAAGAAGCCTGGCTCTGCACAAGTCAAAATCAAACCCAGGCAGAGCCTTTAAATAGACCTTGGAGAGTAAAGGACATTATAAAGTTATTTTAAGCTGAGGAAAATGCATTTCCCTTAGAGGTTGACTTCAGTCTCTAGAGCCCTTGAATTTTTAGACTTAAATCTGTCTCCTTGATAAAGCTCCATAGTAGCTGAGACCCACAAAGAAGTTTCCAAAGCACCAACAGACATAAATAACTGGAAACAAAACTGGAGCATCATCACTAGATGCTCACATGAGTTCTGGCTTCTGCAATCAGTCCATGTGAGCCTTTAGTCATCTGAAACAGCACAACCCTCAGCTCTTCATGGAAGATGAAGGTTGCGCTAGATCAGCTGGAGCTGATTGTTTCCCCCCACCCCCCTTCTATTTTGGAGCAACCTGCCACTTCTAATCCTGACCTGAAGAAGTTACTCCAATTAAACATGTGAAGGTCTGATCAGCAGACTTGCACTCTACTCACTACTGACTCTGAGATCCATGCAAGTCAGCAATACCTTATCACATCCCAGAGGGCTGGACAGAGCACGAAAAAGATCTCCTTCCTGCAAGGGATGCTTGTCACCTCTGGGTGCGCTCTGAGCATAAGCCCCCACATTTAACCATGGGCATCCAGGGCTTTCAGTGTCTCTTTTGCCTTATGCAATGTAACTACCAGATAGTGAAAACACAATGGGCAAAATATACTTCAAAATCCACAGACCCTAACCTTTCATTCAACTGTAGAAGCTCTATGGGCTTAGGTTTATATCATTTTTGTTAACTTCATCTCCTGTAGGTGCCTTCTAAAACAGGAAAGTGGAGTTTTGGTTCTCCTATATTAAGCATCTTTAAGAGTAAATTAAAGGAGGTACTGACATTATGAAGAGATCTGTCAGAGGAAAATATGGAAATAATCTATTATTTTAGAGAACACCAAAGCATCCAGCCAGCCAAGGAATCTTAATTTTTTTAATTAGCAATGTTTTCCTGGCATTTTGGCCTTTCGGGAAGGAGCAATAGGTTTTTTATCAGGCTCTTTTCCAGACTCAGTTACATAGGTCTAGCTCTGTATGCACTGTTAAAGAAATTAAACATTACTTTCCAAAAGTGACTAGTGATTGCAGATGCCTAAACTGAGGCTCTTCATATGGTTTTTAATTGCATTTAAAAGAATGTGCAATCATTTATCAAATCTGTTACCTTTCAAAGCTTCATCAACTTCATTTCCACAAAGAGACACAAACTACAGTTCACAACCACTAGAAAATTCTCATACCTTGCCACCTTTTCATTGTACATTTTCCCACCCAGGGCAGCAATGACAGAAGTAACCCCATAGGGACATCTATAATACCTTTGAAAATAGGGTGTATCAGACTTGTTCCTAAAAAGAAGAAAAAAGGCATCTCTACATTTGGAACCTACACAAAATTCAAACCTTGGAGCAGCCAAAAGTTTGGCATTACAACTCAGATCCATTTGGTTCACTCTGACTCCCTCTGCTCAGAGAAGCAGTTTTTTGCATCTGCTCAGCACATGCAACCTTATCATGCTGCCAGAGCCATGTGCCCCTGCCAGTGGCAAGCAGCCTGTCGGTGGCTTCTCACTCCTGAAAGAGGCAGAGCTTCAGACTCAGCTGAGCTCCAAACTAGGGGGGAACAAAAGCCAACAGCAAAAGTAGAGAAGCTCCTTGCTTTTTGTGCTGTACAAGCTAAGTTATCTGTTGCTGGATGTTTTGGAATCAAGATTGGATAATAATTTGAAAACCCAGATCATGAATCCAGCTAAAGGTCTCCTGACAAATCAAAGATGCTCCTTTAACACAATATGCTGAATTAAGTACCTGCACACATCCTCTTCTAGCAGAAAATACTATGACACACCAAAGGCCAACCCATAGTCACTTCTTAGCTTGTAAGTCCAAAACAAGCTGCTGCTGTTAAGGTGCTATTATAGTCCAGGTTTAACCTGCACTATAAAGCATAACACAGCATGCCTGGATTGAACATATTTAAGCAAAGCTGTGTTTTGATCTCATTAGCCCAAGATCAGTGCTATCTTTTCCACAAGTAAAGCTACATACCTGCCTGGCTTTTGGCAGTCATCACCCTCTAATGTGGACAATACAGGTTACATCCCTCTGCATGTGGCACCATCTGCATGCTTTAGGTTCAGACACAACACACCTGCTTTGGCATCTGTATCTACACCATAATTTCTTATAATGATTCAAGAGACAGTAATTTAAGATAGCCAGTAATACTTGACCAATGATTTCAGGCTGCCACAGTATAATTGTGTGCTGCAGCTCTAAAGGCATTGCAAGGAGGAGCTGAGGCATGTGCAGAGCTTAATAAACCAATTCTGCTTAGATCTACTTTGAATGAGCCACAGCCACCTCTACCTGGCTTCAGGCTACAGGGGTGGAGAGATCTGAGCTTGCAATAGTTCTGAAAGCTAAAGGTGTTTAAGCTTTGCCCATTGTTTTCTATGTTCCCTTATTTCATGCATTAATAAGATCAACCCACCACCTCCAGATTTCCCTCAGCTTTACAGAGCTTGTTACTAGACATTACAGAAATGCGTAAACCATTTTCAAACTCTCCAAAGACATGTTCCCCGAAGGGGGGAAAATTTCCCTAGATTGTCACATTCAGCTCCTTTATATATTGTAAGAGCTACTTGATCATTTTCAGCTCAGTAACACCTTGAAGGAATGATCAGAATCTGGACTGAAAGCACAAACTATCATACACAGACATAAAAACAGATAGTGCTTGACAAGCATTTGCAACCTCAACAGGTAAATAAAAACCTGACTGCGCATCAAAAGCATAGTAAAGGGACAAGACTTATCAAGGTAATAGATCAAGTAAGCAGAGAAGCAAGATTATTACCAGTGTGTTCTGGAACCACCACAGAAGCTTGTTCTCCTTCCCTGCCCCTTTGCCAACCTGCTGAACTTGACCCTTAACTATATCTTATTGAGGTAGATGAAGTCATCATCAGACACTCTTCTCAGCAGCCATGGGATGATTTGTCACTTCTGCATCAACATTTGTGGTCCTCAGCTCCACAAACATAGTCCAAACAGTAATAATTCATTCATCCTTTGATCCATAAATAGACTTGGGCTGGCAAGAAACAGGTTACAAGGAAAATGTAATTCAGCAGACAGAATTAGCCCCTATCAGAAGCCCCGGCAAACCAAAGTCACCCCTTCAAACCAGTGAATCTACAAGAATCACCTGCCCAGTTCCTGATGCCAACGTTTTCATCATGAACACATTTCCACATTTTCCCATCTCCATTGTTGAGATCCAGCTCAAAGTCATTGTCCAAATCTTAAGTACAGACAGAATAGATACTTTTAGAACAACTCAGAAGGTCCAACTTCATTTCTGTTTTGAAGTAGAGTTACTTCTCACACCCCCAAAATATCTATGCTACATCAACTGAATATTGTTAGAGCTACACTCACAGTTCTGAAGTGTTGATAGAGGGATTAGCTTTGAATTTACTTGCACAACTTTATAAATGCTAGAGTCAACTTAAAGAAAAAACAAACTACTATTTGAAATGTTGTTCTAAATAAGCTAACCTGCTACCAGAGATAGTCCAGGTAACACTTGCCATCACTTCATCCTATCAGTTGCATAGGCAGTGTGGGGAAACAGCTGCTGTTGTAGTTAGTAATCATGTGCACTTTTCTATACATGTGTACACACATGAGCACACAAAAAAGGCACAGAATATGTATATTCTAGTCCATTGTCACTGGACAAACATAGCTGCTATTCTGTACTACCAGAGAAACCCCCAGGACAAGAGGACAAAACTACAGACCTGGAAGAATTTGGGGTACCACCCAATAGTGTTCAAACAGCTCAATGTACTTCTGGTGCACTTCTGACATTTGACACAGCCAATATCTGGACCTGCTGTATCCCAGGAGCTCCTACAGGAAAAAAAGTGCTCCCAGCTGGCTCTTTTTAAAAAGTTGGTATTTTTTTTTTGTCATAAACACATTTTAATTGAAGCTTAATTAGAAGAAGCAATCTTGATTAAATTTACTTGAGGAAAAGGTTTCTCAGGTCCAGGTTGGAAATAAAGACTAGTACTCAGAACAGATGGGACTATCCAGGTATCCAGATCATTTCACTCTGTGTAAACAAGGAGTGGGAAAGCATCTATAACACGAAAAAAGCTATGGGGAAAAAATACACTGATTCTTAACTGCCAGTTTCTGTCTGTGTGAATGCACAAATGCAGAATCAATTCTCAAGATCTTACTTCGGTTTCGCAGGCAAGAGATAAGCATTTGTTTCTCCACTGACCAGACACTCAAGGAATCAGAAAACTAAAACGTGTTTCTGTGAAGCATATTGTCATTATGAGGCTACATCTTGCATGGCTGTGCTGGCCAGAGTCCCCACTGAGTCCCCACAGCGAGTTTGGAGTACTGGCTCCTTGATCTGGCCCAGTCTTCTAACACTGCAGCAACTGGCACGAAAACCAGGCTGCTATGGAGAAAGCAGAGATTTATGATCGTAATGTCCACAAAGAAATGTAGACCCATCAAACAGAGCAGTGCCTCTGTGATTAGATTGTAGAACACCAACAGCTATATTAAGGTGCTATTAAGAAAATATATTAAGTGTGAAAAATCTCCCAAACAGCTTTTGTTGTTCAGGCACTAACCTCAACCCAGAATTTTACTAGATATTCCCTGCTACTTTCTTCTTCATTCTTACAACATCTGCATGTGATAACTCTCTGATTAGTACTAAAAGTTTGGTTTAGAAGAGTCTGATTTTAACTTGAAAGCAGTTAGAGCATCTCTGTATTCTATACACTAGGAAGATGCTAGTGTTTTCATGTGCCTTCTGTGTCAACAAAGACATTTAGGGTCCATTGTAAGTACCCTCTAGAGCAGGCATCATCCAGAAGTTCTGAACATTGTGTATACACCAACTAAGCCTTAAGGCATCCACAGTGAAATACTATGACTTCCAATTCACAAATGGACACACCGAGGTTGTGACTTGCCAGTGGACAATGTTATTTCTATTTCTGCTTTTGGCTCCAGTTTATAGAGTGTCCTGGCACTGGTCCCTGCACCAAGAACCTCCCTGGTGTGGGCAACACTTTTCCATATGCTTCCAAAAGTTTTCACCAGGCCTGCTCCTCCATTTAACAAAGACACAGGACTCATCAAATCAGGAAAGGAACACAGCCTTTTCTGAGAGGTTGGCAGCCTGCAGGGCTTCTCCTGGAAGCCTGGAGTCCAGAGCTGTACCTATTTCGTAAAGAGGAAAGTGTCAAAGAAGAAAGTTTAAATTACAGCCCATAGGGAATGTATGCAGAAATGCAGAAGAATGAACCCTCCTGAATTAGGTTGTAAGCCTTTTTTAAAACACTTCTCCCCACTTTTCCCCATGTTAACCAGTCTGGCAGCACTTCTAGCACCAATTTAGAGATATGAAACACATTTATCAGCAGCCATTCTTCCAGTAAGTGAAAGGCTGTATGGAGCCATGCTGTTACTAAAGAGAGGCACTTACCCCATCTCAAAGCTTATTTTATGCTCATGAGCTTATACACTGATTTCCTTCTCTTCTACAAGTTATTTAAAAGGTTTCTAACTTAAAATGGAAAATGGGTTTTTAAAGCTTTAAAGTCACAACAGAGAGCTTCACACACCCAGCATATCAAGCCAACACACAGAGCAAGACAACCAGAATGCAGTATATTCTTATGAAGCTTCATAACACCTTCCTGCCTCAGGAAAGCCTTCCTTCATTCCCTATTTTCTCCTCCTGCCTGGTCTATCTTTTTTAAGTCCCTCAAGCATTATCTCAGGATTGCGGCCTCATTCTGGTGGGCCAGGATGCTGCTGGAGGTGCTCAAGAGCTTTAGCATCCCCAGAGGTGTGCACAACTAACCTGTAGCTTGCAGCCTTCCTTGTTGCAGGCAGACAGATGTTGAGTTCAGCTGAAGCTATTAGGGAAGACAAACTAGGTTTCCATGGTTATGGGAGCCTGAGCTACTCATCTCAGGGAAAAAATGCAATGCACGAACCACTGTTAGGAAGAAGCAGAAACAAGGCCAGACTTACTGGCAGCTGTGTAGTACAGCTCCTTCATGTCTCACATATGGGCCCATGCAAAAAAAAAAAACCCAAAACAAAACAAAAATAACAAAAAAAACCCCAAAACCCAAAAACCCCCACAAAAATACACAAAAAAAACCAAACCCAAACCCCAAACTTTCTTGATAGCCTTTTGATCTGCAGGCTTAGACAGCAAAAGTGTCTTATACACATTCCCATTGCACTTGTGTTGTGACAGTATTTGCAGTACAGATGGGCAGGGCTGTGTTTCTGGCTCCTGCTCACCTGGGAGAGCCTTACTACTCCCTAAGAGGGGGCCCTGTGCTGCAGAATGAGGCATTTGTTTATTACCAGAGAGAGTAAACTATCAATAGAACTGAGCTGCTGGTGTCTCAGGTGAGATGAAGCAGGTGCTGGCCGCTCTCTGGCTGAGAAGGCAAAATCTGCAGGTGTGAATTTGCAAATCTGTCCCATTAAGTTAGAAGGTTTGGGCTCAGTGTGCTGCAAAAATACATACACAAAGCCACAGACCTCTCTCTGCCCTTCTCTAAGCAAAGCATAACATCCTTTCCTTCATGTTGTCATGAAAGTAAAATGATTCACGATCAAAAGCCTGTGCTTCAAACAAACACTGTTGAGGCTGAGGATGCAGATACAATGTGGAAGTGACAACTGCAGAGCCCCAGCAGATTTCTGATGCAGTGACTCTCCAGGGCAGGGAACATTACAGCCTCAATCCCATTTATGGCGCTAGAATAGCATCACGGCCATGTTAATTCCCAGGCAAGGAAATTATTCTTTCAGAGCAGAATAAAATAGATTTCAGGCTAATTTGGGAAGTTCAAACCAGGGAATCAGTCGATCACCTTTCCCCATCCCCCTCCTACATTTCTCTTTACAGCTACACTGTGTCTGCTCATCCTGACATCAGAGAAGCCCAGGCTTAGCAAGACCTATGCCTGGCAATCAAACTCCTCAAACCTTGGAAATGTGTGAATTCTGCACTGGCAAAGCCTGTCTGAACAGCAGCCACCCAACACTGAAGCTCATGACCTCTTGCCAGGGCAGGTGCTATGTGCTCCATCAGCAATGGGCACTGCCCACACACACTCCCAGCTTGTTTCATTCCCCAAAGCCACTGTCCCACTGCATAGCACCAAGGTCCCAGCAGCTCATGAATGCTGGAACAGACACTTACCCAATATGAAAATCAATCAAGATAAGTCAATTACTTTGCCACAGTGTTTGACACTAATCTGCAATTAACAAATCAATTAAAATATTATTTTCCCTTCTTCTGCAGACAGCCAAGCTGCCACTGTCAATAATGCTGTATCCTAGTATCTATGACTTCCCAAAAGAGCACAACACAATATTTGAAGAGAAGAAATTCACAAGCATACAAGAAAGAGAACAAGTTTCTCCTATTCCAGGGCAGCTTGGGCTGGTATTGACCACTCAGGGATGACTTCACTTTGTAAAGAGTCACCTGTGGGACACTAATTTGTTTGACAAATGAGACTCGGTGGGGTGCAAAAGCATAAACACACATGTGATGCCAAGACAGTGTTCAGATCCACATTAGAACTGTGCCTAGCCAGAAAGTAGGCTTTCACAAATCCATATTCTGTAGGACAAAAAATGATTCTGTGATTTCTTTGGCCATATTGTACTGCATATTGCAGCAGACGTAACCACACAAAGGAATTACTGAAGCTCAGCACCTGCCCATCAGGGTGTCTTAGGCAAATTGCTTGCTAAGGCAGACATTTGAGACTCTACTTAAAACATATTTGCTTTAGCAAGGGTTATTCCTAAACAATTAGTGCCTCTTTCCTCAAGGCTGTACATTATTCATTTAGCTCCTCTGAGGCACCTGAGAAGGATCCAAGATGTAAGCATACAAGTCTTACAGGCAATTTAAACTTGGAGTAGGGATTGATGCTGTTCTTTCTCCAGTTGCCTCAAGAGTGGCTAGAAAATCATAACTAAAACTCTCCTGGCCAAATGCATCTGAGTTGCTTGTGAGCTGCTCAAGCTACATAGCATCAAATACATGGTGGTTTTAAATTGGTGTAGTCCACCATTAACTGCAAAGGCTTGTCTTGTGTGCCATTAAGTCTCATCTGCTTGACCTTGTCACACTCAAATCCCTGCAATAAAAAAAAAAAAATACAGTAGTTCCTGCCCCTTGCACACAAACTTGACCCCTCTTCTCTGTGCATTCAAACAAAGTACATTTTATCAACAGCTCACTGAGAACACCTAAGAATATTCAGGTGTATCTGCTGGGGTTTCTTTTTTTCTGTTAGGTAGAGATAGACAAGAAAAACCACATGCACAGGGAGCACTGCTATTCTGCAACGAGCTGTAGATCCACACCAAAAGGAAAATGTCCCTTTTCCTACCTGTTAAAACCCCCAACTCAGCTTGGTTTTGGTCAGTGACTTCCAGGTCCCTCTGAAACATCCAAAGGGCTCTGGCTCTCCCAATACCTTGGCAAAGGCAGAATAGGGAATAAACTCTCCTGGATTGGACAGGCAGGGGTTCCAAATGTCTGTGTTCCCAACCCACTGGGTATCCCCGCTACTGTCTGGCATGATAGCAAGCAGGATGGCCTACAGATGAGTGAAGGTTTGGGTTGTCATGCCTGTTTCCTCAAATGACTGTGAAGAGACTGAAAGGAGAGAAACTCTAAATCTACCAGATACTTCTCAATATGCTAATAATTAGTAGTTCAAAATAAATCAATGAACACAAGTAACAAAGAGAGGAAGGGATTTCTTGATGACTAAAACATCCATTAATGTCTCATTGGTTGAGCTTCAGAAAAGGCCTGGCAAATGTCTAAATAACTATACATAGTGTTTCCTATTCAAAAGTAAGCACAAGGATGAAGTGCAAAGGCAAGCTAGTCTGCAATGCTGGTGCCCAGTGACTGGGAGTGCTGGCACTCTCTTTTCTGTCATTCACATAGAGACAAAGTCAGCCTCTACATGGTTAAACAGCTTTCCAGAAATTGGTTAAACAGCTTTCCAGAAATATTGCTGGCATGGGGCAAGGCAGCAATGGAAGCACAACTTTCCTGTCCCACAGCATATCACAGAGCTGACACTTTTTGATAGCTTTTCTCCCAAGGCTCTGCACAGCAGCCAGGGTTTGTCTCACCAGGACTGTAGATCTGGGAGAAGGCAAGCCCCCCACAGCATGGCCCTGCATTCAGCTCTCACCTAACCAAGAGCTAGACAACTCAAAAACCCACCCAGAATCCCACACTCCATCTGCGCACCCCAGCCTTTGCTGGAGAGGTTCCCAACCAGGTACTTCACACACAATGAGTGACTGCCACAGTGCAATACACCTCCAGAGCAGCAAGTACAGAGTTTCATAAGACTCTGAGCTAGGAAAAGCCAGGGAAAAAAAGTGAGATTGCACCAACTGTATGACTACAGTAGGAGGAGCACCTGGAAGCCCTGTACTGACTCAGGTACCTCAGTTTGTAGCCCAGGATAAATTTGCTTCTCATCTGTCCCTGTGGAACAAGCAGCACTCCCCACATTCAGACCAGAGCACAATCCTTTGGTTTTAAGATACTATCACAAGGAAAACATCCAGAGCTTAAACTAATACTCCATGGTCCTGCCAACCCACAATTCACATAAGAAATATACTACAATAACATTCTCACGTCTATCCTGAGCTTTTACCTAGTTCCTAGGTAGAATTTAACACAACTAGACTTTCTGGACTTATACAAGAAACAGATTGGCACTTGAGTGCAATCCCAAAAGATAACTAGCAAGCAAGATAGATTTACACAAATTTAAGAAATCATTTCTTCTTGCATACATTGCTTTTTGAAGAAAGCACTCACTATAAAACAGTACTTATCTTGAACATCTTCCTTCAAATTTTGAGAAGTGTCCTTCCATTTGTTTGTTACTTGCCCATACTATCTGAGCAGAAATTAGACAGCAGGTGATGTTGTGAACACTGTGCATAGATCTTTGAGAAATATCCATCTTCCATACAGAGCAATCAACCATGAGACACTGAACCACAGAGTGAACAGTTTCAATTTGGAATAAAAGCAAAGACTAAGTCTGTCCAGATGTACCTGTTATTTTCTAAATTAAGTCTAGGCTTTCTAACAAATTACTGAATTGCTATACTTCATAAAAACTGGGGAACCAGAAAAGCTGTATTATCTTTTTGCAAAGTATATCCTTATGTGTAGGCTACAGAAATAAACACTATAAATTGATACATCCTTTCTCATAGCAGACAGCAGTATCACCTACATATAGATACTCCTACATGTATCCATTTCCACTAATTTCTTGGGATCCCAGGTCCTACCTACTGAAAGGCACATTCTACTGAACATGCACTCATCTCTGAATTGCTGAGCAGTTCACACCCATCTCTGGGAAAAATACACATTTAAGTTTGTGTAATGCAACCATCCCCCCCTGTACTCCCTGATTTTCCAGCAGGTAGGTTGGTTTTGAAGTTGCAATTCAAAGGCTGGCTTTGAAGGATGGGGTTATGCCTCAAAGCACAACCTCCATGCTTGCCACCCTGAGAAAAGGCATAGCTCTGTCCTCAGCACACTCCTCTTCTGTGTGAATGTTACTCCTTCGGGGAGGCTGATGCTTGGAGACAGTCAAAACCTTTTCAGGTACTGACTCCGGTTTACGAGGATACCTGTACTAAGGGAATAGTCAGGATGCTGCAGGTGGAGGAAGAAACTAAACACCCTAGAGACCTAGCTTTCTCTTAACTTGACAAAAATCTTCATTTAAGACTAAGAACTGCATCCTCTACTCTCTATATGCACTGAGATATTTACATACCTGGGTCAAAGCAGAAAACATCAGACTCTCTCCAAGTCCCTAAACCCCAGGAATCCTAAGTGCTAGAAGCAAGCATTAATGCTGTGCTGACTTACAGCTGTTCTATTTCTTTATGCCAAAGGAGGTAATAATATTCTCTCAGAGAAATCATCTGCTTACAAACCAGGTCCACAGATGCTTCCTCAACAAACCTCCAGACTTTCTGTATTACCGTTACTGAGGACTGTCTTTTGGATCTCTACCTCCACCCTCCCCCTCCAATTATGTAAGCACAACCCTGTATTTTCCAACAATGAGACAGTCTCATCAGGGCAACTGCAGTGAAGTATCATATAGGGCCAAATAAGAATGTTCTGCCATCTTCAACTAACCCAAAAATAGTTGAAGAATACTTTTAATAAATTCAGCTGTCTTTCCCTACTAACACACTGCTTCTAACTTGTGGTTCACAGCCCCATTCTCTTATTCAGGGAAAATCCCTGGAGAACTACATCTTTCACATTGCAATAAGGAGTCTCACTGTCATTCCGTAAAGATATGAATTTTCTAATGTTCTAGCTCAGAGTATCATGGAAAAATCTGTTTTGTTCCTGTCCTAGAATGAGAGTTATCGTAGCACTTTCAAGGATGACCTTGAGCAAGTTGCTTCTACTCTGTGGCTCATTTTCCTTTGTAACATGGATAAAGCCCTTGGCTTCCTTTTTGTAGCACTGATACCCATGACTGCAAAGAGCTGTGCTACAATTTAGTGTTGTATGTCACAAAGGCTGGCATTTCACCAGGCAGACTGACTGGAGGGGAGGAAAGAATGGAGTCCAGCTGCCACACTCAGCTCCAGAAGCCATGTTTCATTAGGAAAAAATATTGAAGTCTATGAGAATGAAGCTTTTGACCTCTTTTGGCAAAACATTAAATGTCATATGAACACATGTCAGCTGAACATCCTTGAGATATTGAGCTGCTTTTGAACAGAAGTATCAAAATGAAGCAATTCAATGTTGAACTGACTTCATGCTCCACAAATTACCTATTCTATCTTTTCTTACTCTGGACAGCTCCTAGTTCTGAAACATTGGAACTTTTCAAGAGATTGGTCTTTTCATTGTTATTCAGGTCTACACCAGACCTGAAAGGCTTTGCCTTTGCTATTATTTCTAATTTACTTCTGGGCCCCTCATTACATTTTTATGTACGTAACTGATTAACTAGTGCTGTGCCCTCAGCACAGTTTGGTGAGATGGACTCATTGATTTCTCTGGAACAGTCCCAAATGCATCCACCATACACAAAACCAGGCCAACTAGTACTTGAGAGACCTCAAATATTAAAGAAGCAGAACCCTTCTAAACCTATCATTCAAAATTCCTCCACTCAGGGAAAGGTGATTAAAACTAGCCACCTGTTCAAAGCACACACACCCACACATAGCTCTGGGTATCTTCCTCTAGTGAAGAGCCGTAAGGAAAAGAAAGAAACAATTAACCAAAGAATAATATTATTCAACATCAATTCTCTACATTGGCTTTTCTATTACTGCAAATATTTGCCTTTGAAGATCTTTTGCTGCATGAAAAATTAGCTTTGCTGTGAATGGAAACTTTGCAGATTATTACACCAAACTAACTAAACTATTTAAAACTTAAAATAAGGTCACTATAATAATTTTATAAAATGTGTAGATTTTAAAATTAAGAGTTGGATTATACACACAATTCATAACATTTTAATAGCTTTATAAAGATTCTCTGACACTTAAAAGTATGAAATATTTTATGTAACAGAAATCTCTTATACTGAAGGATTTCAGTGCCACCAAGAAGTGCCTATCAATCAGATCTTATTAGTAGGAAAAATATTAGTATTATCTTTTACTTAGAAGTCTAGTGTATCCTGCAAAGTGGTGCAAACAAATGAACAAGCCCTTCAGTCCTAGTTAATGGAAACATTACACGCACAGCATAAAACAAGAAGAGGGCAGTGACGCACACCAGCATTCGGTCACATGCACTTGTAACTTCATTTACCATTCAAGGTAATTTTCATCCACCAGGCTCTCAGCAAACCAACTATAAAGCAATTACAGGATCGCAATATTCTGCCATCCCAATCATTGCAAGATTGTAGAGCAGGTATTGGAGCTGACAGCACAGGAGGAGAAAAAGATGTTATGAAATGCCAGGTGATTAGCAATTGTAACAAAAAAGGGACAATGATGGTGACTGCTACTTTAGTCCCTTCATTTGTATTTCCGTAAGGCTGTCCCTCTAGGATACAGTACACAGATCAACCTATAGAATATAGCAAACTTAAAGAAACACTTCTTAAACCCCATGTGTTTCTAGTGCCTTCTGTATCACCATCTTTACTAAGGACAAGATTAGCACTGAGTCACAGAAGGGATGTTACTCTATCAGACCCACATCATAGTGCTGCCTAAACATGGAGGCTTGACAACAGCTAAGAGGAAAAAATACAGAACAATACAAGTTGCTATAACAGGAATCACCTGGAAGCAAAAATAATTTAAAAAATGGAACAGAGGTTTCCTTGTGTCTTGTCTATCCTGTCAAACAGGTCAGATGCACTTTCATCCTTCTATAATCTTTGACCACCATTTAGGCTGCTGAAGCACTAATACATCCCTCCAGGCCCAACACTATGATCTTACTGTTTCTAAACACTGCTGCTCTATTTGTTGCTGGAGTGCTGAAAAACTATTAGGATTTGTCATTTAAAAAAAAAAAACTAAACAAAAAAACTAGTAAACTTCACCTTTGCTAATTGTGATGGCAGGTGGCATGGGATGCATGTCTGTCTCCAGTTAAACTCATTGAGATGTTTCAGAGAGCACCTTTGAGCTATGAACTTCAGGACAAAGTAGAGGGGAAAGCTGATATCACCACACTGGGTTAGAGGTTAACATGTGCTTTAGTAGTAAAATGGTTCAAAACCTGGCTTCAGGGCTGCATTACCCACCAATCTTCATTCCATTCAACAGCACAGGGGATTTAAAAGCCATTTCAACACATGAAAATTCAGAGGTAGGATTTAACCCAGGAGTCCTGCTGCTCTGTACTGTCCTCTTCCTTATCACCAAGCCCTCCTTCCAAAGCTCCCTGAGCTCTCTGGCCAACAACACAACATCAGCTACTGGATAACCCCTGAGACTAGCTCAGTTGGTTAAAGCCTGGTGCTGATAATGCAAAGGTTGTGGGTTCGATCCCTGCATGAACCATTCACTTAAGAGTTGGACTTGATGATCCTTGTGGGTCCCTTCCAACTCAGAAGATTCCATGATCCAACCACTCTCAAACTGCAAATGCTAGGCAAGGTCTCAGATCAGCAGTGGAAAGCAGTAAGCCATATTGGGTTCCTAATAACACTCCTACATAAGGTAATGAAGACCTCAACCCCCGAACATACACATAAACACGTACTGCCGAGGCAAAAGCCTCCCATCTAACATGAAGTACAGAGCCATACTGACACATAGTAACTCCATTAACTAAAGGTTTCTGTAGCCATCATCCCACTACAGAAGACAGACATAAGGGGCTGAACCCAGCTGGTTTACAAGATGGTATATTGGACTTGGCACAGCTGTGTCAAACTCTGGCTCTCCATCCCCAGACTTTTTTGCCAGCAGGGCCTGAGCTGAGAGCCAAGGGGTTTCTTTTCCTGAAGAGCAGGAGCTGATTTATTGCCTCATGTAGGTGTAACTAGCCCCTCCAGGAACAGAATCAACAGACCAGTACATCTTTCAGCAAAAAAGAAGGATCCAATACCAGACCCAGCCAGGTTTGTCTTATATCAAGGGAGTCCACTGCCCAGGCTTCAATATTTTTGATTGCTCCATCATTATCTAGAGTCATAATTAGAGACAACCTGATTGCATTTTTCTCTCAAGGAGGTACATGAGCTTTCCAATTCATTACACTCAGGGCATTCAGCAGCCATTGGCTGATAGCCACCTTGGTCACTATTTCTGGTACCATGCAGCATCACTATAAATATATGTAGTTCATAGCTATCACTGCCAACTGGGATTATTCTGGGACATGGGGTGAAAACCACTTAGTCCATAAACCAAGATAGCGCAATTTGTTTTGAGTGATGCTTTTTTGGTAAAACGACAAGATAATCCATCCGGATGAGGTCAGATCTTCATGGAACTAAACAGTTTCACATGGCATTGCACGACATTTGAGCCAATAACCATTGGCAAAGAATGGGCAGAACATTTGCAGCTGGTATCTTGTGCACAGAAATACTTGATATAATCAATTTTAACAGTTGCAATTTAGTGACCAGTTCTGTTGTTGCTTCCTAGGGAAAAAATAAGTTTTAAAGTTTTCAATGAAGCATTAATAAGAGAATTAATAACAATAATATAGCAGTAACTAATAAGAGTATTTTTCCTCAAAGAAATTATTTCAAAACAATTTCAAACTAAAACAGGTTACTTAGGTCTGAAGTACAGTATTTTTGACGAGAATAATACACAAGCTTTCCTGATGATGTGGCTGTCTTTTCCGGCAAACTGCACTGTTTCCTCTTTTACAAAAGTTGTTGAAATGGAAACTTTGAAACAACTACTTTCCCCACCAACTTAAGATCCATACTCCAACAGTTAGAAGAACTAAGATTGATTAGAGAAATAGTACAAGACCTAAAAGTACTTATAAAGCTTTATGGTCCCTATGTTCCTCCATCTGGAAAGGCCTTAAAAGCATCCCACGAAATCCACAATCCCTCAGAAATCAGTGGGAGTTGGCTATTGTGATTCCTCCTTACAAGAACAGCACACAGTAAAATTGTTTAGCTTAAGAACTCTCAGTTGTGCTGTTCATACCAACATGGGTGTTGACAAACTCTTATGAATCCAAGGCAGGATCCATCAGAAAGCACAGAGTCCAGGAAGGTCTTGATGGGCACAAATAATAAGAAAAAAATTGGTTTCAATCCAGTTCAGCACAGAAACTTCAGAAAATATGATTTTCTGCAAAACAGGATACCTGATTTTTAGGCAGCTCTATTGCAAACCAGAGGGAGAAGAGTCAGATGCTTCCTTCAATGTTTCTGACAGGCAATCAATTGCCCAAAGTACCGTACATTACTCTTTGCTATGCCACTGACTCCCCCCAAGGCTCAAGTCCCAGACACTAAGGAGAGGGAATGTCCATAGGCAGGGAAAGGGCAGAAGACAGTCTTCACACACCTGAGGAGCCAGGATGAAGAGCCAAGCACACCTGCTGGATGCCACAGCCAGACTCCAAGCCAAAGCCCAACTTACAGAATTGATAGGGGAGGGACAGAAGTGAGACATGTCCACCTACGTGGTTGTAATATTCTCCAAGCCAATAGCCCACTACAGCTACTTTCAAGATCAACTGGAGCTGCATTCAGGAAATGGTCTGTTTGGTTTGGATTACCAAATTACCATGCAGCTTCTGGGTAATAAAGATGATCAGGAACAGAAGAGCAGCAAGGTAGCTATACACCAGCCTCGCTTTTGAGACTACTGAATATAAACTCACACTCCACACAAGCATAAATGCATTTCAGTGCTGGTCATGCCCGCTTTAACAGTGCTGAGATTCAGTGAGACTCCTCTGTATTCACTGTTCCTGAAAACCTTAAAATAAAAAAAGAACTGCCTGTGTTTTCATATATACAGCAGTATGTCCATAATGGGACATCAGTCAGAAAATTCCCACCATTTGGCTGACTTGCATAGCACAGAGCACCGCTTGCACTAGAAGATCCCCATGCATGCACAGCTCAGTGTCAGCCTCAATTCCCTGTTCTCAGTTTCACAGACAGTAGAACACAAGGCTAAATTCTGCACTCAGATCTGATGTCATCAACCTTAGGGTGGTGCCACAAAAGGGACAACTTAATGAAAACCACTATTTTCTTACTATAAATAATTAAGATTTTAAACACATTCTGTTCTTTGTCTCTGAATACTGCCCACGGCTGTATGCTTCAGTATGTCAGGCTCGTCCTCACTATTTCTGGGAACCTTCTAATCAAAAAGAGGTGGAAAATTCATCCCTAGTGCTTTTTTTGTTTTATAAACAAATAAATAAAAGCCTCAAAAAGTCTTGCTTTCCTGGATGTTGATTTTTTATTTATTTTTGAGAATGGAATGCACTATAAACACAGTTTAGGTCACAGAGCCTGAAATCCATGTTACTGAGAGATGAATCATGCAAATAAAACTGACAGGTAAATCTAGATATCTAGCACTATATTTAGTAGGAATGGCAGAGACATGTCTCAGCACAGAGCCACTTGTTATAAGCATAATTCATAGTTATTTTTAAGATGGGGCAGATATTCTGACTTTTGAAGATACAATATAGCAATTTCAATAGGAGTTGCTAACACAAACCTCTCAAAGCTATATAATTTTTTACCAATAAAGGAAATAGCCTTCAAAGTGGCAGGAAGAAAGTAAGGGGTAAATAAGCCTTAACTGTTATTTTTAGTATCATCTTGAACCAATATAAAATTACTTCTTTAAACCTTTACTACTTCTTAAGTGGTCTAAAGTCACTTAAATAGGTCTTACACCATGTAATCAGCATTACTTCCATTGTGTTTTCAGTTCAGTAAGGCATTAGAGACCTGGCCTTTGCCTACTGAACAAACAATGCATTTAATCTACAAGAGTACAAATCCCGAATAGCTCCACAAACTTCATATAAAATCTTGACTGGAAGAGGGAACTCAGGACAGTAATTTTTAAAGTCTGCTGATTTCTCCCTCACTTCTCATATTGCAACAGAACGGTTATAATTTGCTGTATGAAATGTCTCCACTGGGGCACACTGATGGGAATAAAAGTTTAAAAATTAACAGTTGGCTTTGTCAATGCAATTATTTGATAATGTATGGCACTGGTTAATGGGCAGTCTCAGAATACCAGGAGCGCTGGTCAATACTAAAAGGGAATATGAATTCAAGGCCAGAAAATATCTAAAAAGCTCAGATTCAGCCTTCAGAGATCAAATAAGCTGGAAATATTATAAAAAGCAGGTCTTGCTGAGGAAGCTTATTCTACTGTCAACCCAGTTAGGCTGTAATGGCTTTTTAATATTAAAATAGGAAATCCAAGTCTTCCTTCATGTATAATTAACTTTTTTCTATATATACTAGAAGGTGCTGGATTCTACATTCTTCCTTATTTTGTTGGCATTACTGTTGTTTCCCTCTTGCTTACAGTATGTGGAGTCACTAGCATGCATAAGACTCAATTTGGGGTTACTCTAAAGTAGCAGTAGAATGGACATTTTTGGATCATAGCAAGCACAGTGTGTGCAAGAATTCTCAAGCAGAGAATGAATTCATACTCTAGAATTCATGTCTTCTAGACAGAGTTTCAGGAAACTAAACTGAATCCCCAAATACCATCTACTATGAAACAGTAATTCTGGATATGTGGAATATTTTCATGTCTGTTCCTTACCTTTCTAAAGCCACTGGTGCAACATATTCTTAACTGAAGGTCAGACCAGTTTTATACTCACTGAAGTACTCCGCTAAAACACACTCTCAGGACATCAATAAAGGCTGTAGCACTGAGGGCTGTCCTTCAAAGCAGAAGTTTATTCCACTGCTGAATTTCATACAGGTTTGATCTTTCAAACTGCACAGACACCTGTAATTTCACCCCACTCCAAGTAAAGTACAGCCAAACAAGAGACAGTTCTGGATGCCGCTCTTCAATGCCCAAGTAACGTTAAACACTCAGAAATGAGAAGGGAATAGAGACCAGTATGTGAATGGGAGGAGGAAGAGTCAGGATTCAGAATCTGAAACCAGATTTAGAGTTCAAGCTCCTCAGTTAGGGAGGGTCATGTCAGAGACCAGAGTCAGCTGGAAAATACCTCAAGATCTCCAGTTCAACATTTGCTTGAGTAGCAACTATCCCAACACTTAAGCATGCCCATTCTACCAATAACCTCGTCTGCCTGGATCTGGAGAGAAAAATACACAGTGATAGCACTTGATATTGGAATAAACACAGCATAAGAGACTTAGTGACCAGATGGGCTTCAGTTTTCCTGAAGAGGCCTTCATGCCTGTCAGCCTCTTTTGGATATAGCATTAAATGCCAGGAAAGTGTTTTTACATTAATAATACATTCTCAGTGACTGAGAAGGAAGGCAACTTTCCCTCATTATACCAATAAAACATTCAGCACTTCTGGAGGATTTATGAAGAAAATCCAAGTAGCTACATTCAGCAAATTAACCTTACTTATTGAAGGCGGATGGCAGATAAAGCCAGTCTTAAGCCAGTCTCCAAAGAGGGGATGAAACAGAAGAGGAAGAAGCACAGCTCAAGAAAAGCAGTTTTTCAAATTAGAAATGCTATTCCATGCTTTCCTGATTTCTTGCTTTGCACATGCTATTAAAAATAGCAAGTAAAAAACGCCTTACTTCTCAAAGTATACATCCTGATGCACACACAGCCCTCCCTCAACCACGTGGCTCATGGCACACCACAGTATTGCTCCCGCACTCTATTGAGCAGCCATCATCTCAAGCCACAAGATCTCTACTGAAACATGACGACACCATAAATAGTTTAATTCAATTTGAAGAAAAAAGTCATAGCTTTCAATGTGTATCCTGCATAAGTATCAAATCATAAGGGTCATCCAAACCTGAGACCTGGGAGAAGAAACTCAATGAATTAGTGTGATGATTTGTACTCTTACTGAGTACAAAGAACACTTTGAAAAAGCAGAGATATAGGAGATACATTAAAAGCAAACAATCTTGTATCACTGACAGGAAAAGAGTAAACTCTTTCTTCAATCATTTTAGTATTAACAGCATTATTAAAACCTTTATACTTTGAGTGAAAGCATTAATTATTATGCCCATCAGGAATATTTGTCATTGTCAATTTGCCTTTTACCATGCTAATAAACACCAAGTTCTGCATGTAAAAATCAATCATGTTACTTCATTTACAGGTCAAAAGACAGAGACTAAAATAGTTTCTGCAATTCTTCCTAAATAACTAGCTTTTGCATATCAAGTTTTATGGCACATTAGAAATTAATGCAATTCAGGCAAGATTTGAATAGCTGAGTAGATATAGAGGGAAAGGTAAGAGTAGATTAGAAAAGTCTTGTGGTAAGCTAAGCCTTTTTTTTTTTTAAAGGCTTAAAAAAAAAACCCCAAGGGTTTTTTCAAATTTCTGTACCCCAAATGACAAAGATGAAACAGCTGTATCCAGCTCTTTACTCAAGGTATCCACAGATTATGCTTCCAGCTGCTGTGTGTATAAATGGTACATTAGAACAACTTAATGTATTAAAAAAAAATCTCAATTACTCCAACATTTCATTCAGCCCAAAAGCAACATCCACAGCTCCCACATAACTTGTGGAAATGAGTTGGAGGACTTTGCTCCTTGGGTATTTTCATAAGAGCCAGATGACCAAGTCTTCTACCAATTTTTATAAGATTTAAGACTATTATTAGGGTCCTCTTTCCCCTTTGTTTAGTAACATGGTGAGTTTATAGGTATGAAGGAACATGAGCATGGCACTCACTTTTTCCTCCTCATTATGAGCCCATTAGAGCACAGATACTTTCTGGGGTATCACGTCTACTTTCCCCAGCATGAAGTAGGCTTGGGTCACCCTTCTCATTCAGAAGTTGCAAATGCCCACCCACAGTATTTCAGCAGCTACCAAATGATGATTAATAAAGGTATTACACTATTATCTGCTCTTCTAGGTGGCAGCAAATAGCCAAGGTTTGCTCATTTGTAAATACCACAAAGCAATCTGAGCTCTTACCATCTTTGAGCCCTTCCAGGACAGTCATATTTGAGTTTAACATGGTTTCTAAAGTGAGTGGAACAGACATTTCTCTCCCTTTCTGAAACACGCTAAAGACAAGCATAAAAGCAGTGCTGGCTTGGTGCTTTACACTCCCATATCTTTCAGCAGAGATTGAGTCTGAGGCACAGGACCAAAGTAATCTTTCACAGCACCCCCCTCCAGCCTCAGGGATAAGGTGTTAAGGTCAGGTAATCAAAGTGTTCACCTGCTATACAGAAAGCTGGTACTCATATTGAAATGCACAGCCTGGAACATGGGGAAGAGATAGTAAAAAACAATCAGGCTACTTATTTACAGCCCCAAATTTTCTTCCCTGTGTCAGACTTCAAGCAGCCAGTTTGAGAACTGTTGACCTCAGTAACGTGCACTGGATCTTACACAGCACATCACTGTGAAAGGCTGAGAGCATGGAGCTGCCTCCTCTATGGAGAATGTGCTGCTCAGCCAAACCTCTGACCATCTTGACAGAGATGCAAGTACTCCCCAAATAAGAAAACCAGTTTCATTACACAAGTAACTGCACCACTATTTTGTTTCCATTATAAACAAGTATGCAAGATGACTTGTGTGACCTAGACCTTACCAAAGCAATCTACATTATTCCAGTATATATGCAACAGTAAATGCTACAGACTCACTTCTAACAAATACAGGACATGAATACAGGAAGACACATTATGAGGTACATTTTGACATGAGCATCCCAAACAACTTCAGGACATGAACTATAGCTGGAATCCCTAAGATCTTTTCTTTGATCACTGAAGAAAGCCAGGAAGGTGGGAACAGTGCACAGCAATCTCCAGAACTGCATGTTCTCACTTGTCACCCTCTCTCACCTTGTCCACAAAGCCTGTCTTCAATCCTACTGTTCATCAGCTCTTGTTGGGTTTTCTTCACAAGTTCTTCAAGGTGAAGATTCTGTCCTTTACAGGCATAGCATGCAAGCAGCTGCACAGAGAAAGCTGGCCCACAATGCTAGCACTGGACAAGGAGGCTTCAGAGCAGCTCCAGCAGGGAGAGATGGATCAATCCATCATTCCCATATACACAAGACAGCAAGATGCAAAATTATTAGACCTGCTTGCCAGACCAAGGAAGAGTAACTGTGCCCTAGGTAAATGGGATCTTACTGTTGTTTTACAAGATCTCGCTTAAAGGCCTGAACATCACATGTCTATGAGCAGCAGTATTGTGGCTTTTCTACAAAAGCAAAAATCCTACTCCCAGCTCTGTGACTGAGAAAAAACCATGACTCAGGTAGCACTACTGTGGCAGCATCTGCCTAGGACAGCCACACTGCAGAGATGTCCTCTGCAGACATCTCCTCCAAGGCCTGCTGCTTTAGGACCCTCCAGCAGAAGAGAACTGTAAGGCCAGGTCCCCTGGCTTTTACCACACAGCCTTCTGAGCACAAGGATGGGGTTCCTGTGGGAAGACCCATTGCATGCAGAATGTCTCTCCAACCTGAGATCCCTATCCAGCAGAGCAGGACCAGGGCTCAGAGGACTGACAAGAGCACATCTCAGCCCACAACATGCTTTAGTTTTGCTGTCCCTGTAGAGCAGCTGACAAGAACAAGCCCTGCTGTATTTCCTAGTTAAGAGCATGCATCCTATGCTCTCAGCAGCCTGCCCTGTACCCAGACAGCGCAGCTGCCCCAGACCACCAGTGCCTAGCACCGACCTCCAGGGAGAGCAGAGAGCACCAAAAACTGGTCGGGCCTCTGAAGAACGGGCTGCCTGCCCCTGCCCCCCATACAATGCAGACACATCAAGATCCCAATCCCCACCTCAAGCAAGATAAAAGCAGTAATATGTGTTTTCTGGCAGTGAGGGAGAAATGGATATCCCTGTGTCTTCAGGAACACAGAAAAGGATATAGCACCTTTGCAGGAAGGGAGTCCTCCCTGCAGCAAGGCCAGCCCTGCAGTCCCTCTCTACTCCATCCAGAAGCCCAGGGAAACGTTCCACATTGTGCAGCTTGACTCTTGCTCGGCTGATTTCTTTCCCAGCCTCCGAGTCTGAACATTGCTGCATGATGTTCCTTCCTCTGCTAAGCATCTTTCTAACTGTGACTGAAGAATCTGGCAAGTGATCAAGTATTCTTTAACCTCCACATTAACTATTGTTAGCTTTGGCAAAGCCCAGCTCCTGGGATGCCTGGTGTGGTATCACTTATTGCTGCAGCCTACAGGAACTGCTGTAGTGGCGAGATTCAGAGAACTTGGATCAGGTAGCATATGCAAAACAGAGCTCTCACCCACAGTGCCCTCCATTCCTCCAGTGCCTAGTGAGCTTTGGAAACAGCTACAACTTTTAAGCTTCTTACTTCTGGAAAAGGTTTGGAATGTGCAGAACGGAGTAAGTCAAAGAAGCTCTAAGTTAGATGAGGCTAAATGCTACTTTTAGACCACTAAGATGCATTGGTAACATTGCAGTTCCATAGAGCGCTATTTGTCTTTTAGGAGCCATGAGGAGATAAAGATGTTCAGCTCTACCCAGCTTTGACAGTTGGAAGATGGCACAGGCTGCACCACCTCCTCAGCCTACATCAGAACTCTCTTGGCTTGCATTTTTATTGCTACAGTCCTAACAGTAAAGTCCTTAGTCCTGCATCCCACTGCACAAGAACTAGGATGTGTCCTTCTCCCCTCATTCTCACAAATAAGTCCAACCAGTGAAATCAGTTATGGCTGCTCTGAGCAGCATCAGAGATGGTTCCTTAGCCTAATTTTTACAGAGGACTGCAGGCTTCGCAAAACATCAGCACTAGCCACACTTGGACAACCAAGTTGTACTGGGATGGTAAATCCTAGGCAGAAGTGTCCACAGCAGTCATCAGGGATAGCGGAATTCAGAGACCAGAAGGCAGGTTTTCTTAAATAGACTATTTTACTTAATATAGTACACACTATTCCCCAGTATCTGTACAATGCTGAGTTTGAGATGTTCTAAGATCTGCACTAAGGAAGACTGGAGGGGTGGGAGAAAGACTGCAGGAGAAAGCATTTAAAAAGCAAGAGATGATATTGGAGAAACATTGTTTGCAAGCAGCAATCTCATAATATAGGACTTGCAATGCCGTGGCCTGCTTAGCAATGAAAATAAAATATAAACAAGTGCTTAGTAAGGCAACACAGTTGCAAGTTCATCTAGGATTAGTCACAAAACCTAAAGAATTTAGGCTAGCTCATACCTTCCTTCTGGGGAGATGTCCTGCATTGTGCCTCACTATGCATGTACACAGAATTAATCTGTTAGATCTGTGCACCATTGGCCTTCTCATGCTTCTCCAATACTATGCGAGTTTAAAAAAATTACTTCAGTGTCCACACAACCGGATTCCTGCTGTGAGAAGGAATCTCATTTTTTCATTGAGATGCCAAAGTTCCTTCTGCATTTCCTTTAAGGTCATCTCTGCTTTGGACCTGTCCCATTTTGGTGCCTTGTTTTCTGCGGGATTTTCTCTCAACAGACCTTTTTATGCAGAGGAAACCCAGAGTATTTGTTCCCTACCTCTGTCTCATGAAAGAAAATGTCTAGTAATAGCAAACCACTGAGAATTTTTTGGACAAAATTCTCAGAGTAGTGTTTCTTGGGGTTGTCTCACTCCTGCTGTCTCCTTCCCCAGAGCCAAGCACCTGGGAACACAGACTGCTGTGGAGCCCATCTTGCTACTAATAAACACAAGTACCAGTGGTCTGAAAAGCTGCCTCATTCAGATGTTCACTGCCAACTCAGGCAGCAATTGCATCATAACAGTTGCTGTTTGCACAAGATGGGAATTGGATGATGCTCTCTCCAGTGGTGCTCTTGCCACCAGCTAGCTGGACCCTTCTTATTTTATTGCAGATGTTTCCCTTCTGCTCCCTGTACAACTCCACCAGCCACATGAGCTCCATCAGAAGTTCCACAGAAAGCCTTTTGCCTGCTTGTGTAGTGCATGACAAGGCACGTAATGTGTTATACTAAAGTCATGGTCCATTTATTTTGCATTAAGACGTGTACCACTACGACATTCAAAAGGCAAAGGTGGCCCATCTCAGGTTAACTGTGAAAACAGCGTGGATAATAAGAAAAATATATTTACGGCTAAAATGACTGCTGTGAGCTTTTAATTCAAGTAAAGTCTTTGCAGATACACTTTTTTTAAGAGGAACTTACCCGTCCTCATGCCCTGGTAGTTCTATCGATCACTGCCCACAAGAAACTGTACTTATAGGACATACTGCCTCCTTATGATTGAAATAGCTTCCTTCCTTAATCAGCATATAATCAGATATTCCCACACAGGAGAACTATAGCCCTGATTGACAAGATAGTTACAAAAATAAACCTGAGGTTTAAATATAGCTTGCTCGTCTCCCTGGAAGGTATGTAGTATTGTGTTATACAAGTCTACCATAATTTTCCTTGAATTAATGTAGTCCATATTGTTCCACTGCCTTGATCGCTATCAATTAAACAGCTACCAGATTTGTGTTATACAGGATAGCTGGCAGCTATGTTGAGTGGGAATGGCAACTCGCCTTTCTTCTTCATGGACTGACTTACCATCAATATTTCATTGGCAATTAAGATGTACAGATTGAGTTCATGTACCAGTTGAATGCATGATTTCCAATGCAATTGTAGAGGTAGATAAATAAGCGTGGAGAACTACACAGCTATGTATGGAAACACAATACATATGTTCAACCTGAAGGGATATACGTGGATGAGGTATCTCTGTATGCAAATGCACAAGCTAGGCAGGCAATACTTAATGATCTCGTCTTTCTCAGGTGGACAGTTCAATAGCAAAATACTCATTGCATTTCTCCCAATCTATCATTATGTTCTGATGTGTTAAATATGCAACATAACGAGGGCAGAGCTCTATAGTCCTGTTCTTGTTTCAGGAAAAAAACCAAACAAACCCAAACCAGATTTTTTTTAAAAAAAATTCTAATAATGAAATGCTTTTCATCTGTTAAAAACCTCCCCATTGCTGACTGCCTAAAAAAAAACAAACAAAAAAACCAAACAAAAACCACGGGACAGACCTCATATTTATTATGCAAATCCTTAGCATTAAGAAAACAAATCACCAACTAAACATCTGTCTCACCCTAAACCAAAATAAATAAATAATAATAAAAAAAGCCAGGCACCCTTGCCCTCACTCCCTGCGCAGAGGGCCGAGTACCCCGCGGGATCGGCAGGGATCGGCTCGCTCCCCGCCGGTGCTGCAATGTCCCCAGCACAGCGGCAGCCTCGGCCGCCCGGCCCCGCACCAGCCCGGCCACTGCGGTCCTTTCGCCGCCGTCGCCGCCCCCCCTTCCCTGCGCCCGACCCACCTTTCCCTTCCATCGCGGAGCCTTGCGAGCGCCGGGAAGTTGCGGGAAGACGCGCTCCCTCCTCAGCCGAGAGCCCGGCGGGCAGAGCCGGCCGCGGCTGCCTGCTCCGCGGTGGGGGACGGCGCTGTCACAGCCCCGGAGCTGCNAGCCCCCGTCCCGCGTCCCGGAGAGCGGGAGCGCTGGGTTACACAACTCCCGCCGGAGCATCCTCCCCGCGCCCGGCGCTCCGGCCATCCATCGCCCGCGTACCGGGAGGCGGCAGCGGCGCCGCACAGCCCCACAGCGCACGGCCCGGTGGCTGCGGGAGAACCGGCCGGGTCTTCCCACGGGTGCGGTGCGAACCCACAGATCGCGACTCCCGGCACCTGGCAGGTCAGGGAGATTGTTCTGCTCACCCCCAGACCTGTACACTGTAAGCCAGACTGAGCCCACGCACCTGCAGACACGGAGAGGAGCTCTCAGTAGTTGCCCAGTCTCAGGTTCAGGCCTTCTCTGGATATGTCGTTTCAAGATTAATTGTGCTGATTCATAAATCATTCACCTCACGGCTGGTTTATGCTTTCCTGCTTTCACATCCAGCCACCAGATTTCACTAACCCTCTAACTCATTAATAAAGTAAGCATTGCCCTGCTAATAAGAAGTTGCTAAAACACTCATGCCAGGATCAAGTCACTTTTTTGGAGAACAAAGTGTTCATCCTTAAGTTCAGCCCCGTAAGAAAGTTTCTCCACACTAGAATTATTCCTCTACCTCTTAAGGTTTTTTCAGATTTTTAATTTTGGTGCAATGGGGATGGTAAAACCCAGTTCTGTGCTTATTTTTATGATTTGTGCTACTGATAAAGCAGCTCAAGGTATCCACTGTGCTGGGAGCTGCACACAGAGGATAGATGGCTCCAGCACTACATAAGTTTCTAAATACAGAAACAATACCTCTCTCCTCCTGTTCCTTTATATATCCTGGTGTTTATATTCTCCTTCTCACCTACAGCCCCAGACTGGCAAACCAGTCAGTGGTTATATACTGTCTCATGCTCTTCCTGCAACCCATCCTGCAGACATGACCCATAGGCATCCCCATCCCTAAGCAGAACCCTGAATTTGGTTATGGGAGTGAACATTGCACACATGATCCCAACCGTAGCACACAGTCCAGGCAGTTCTGAGCAACACCTGCTCCAGTCTCAACCCCACAAGGTGGCAGGACATTTAAATTAGACATGGCATACCAATGCAAGAACTTACCCCTAAAAATCAACTAGAAACAGCCCAGGATGAAGACCCGGGACATAAAATCCACACTTTAACTGGCTCCTACCCATTTACTAGATCCTATGTTTAGATCCTTGGAGAATAACATCAGGGTTTTTTAATTTCAGGACTGAATAGTCGGGTACTGTAGGTGAGCTGCGAGTCAAACTGCACTATAGAACTTAGGAAGCAGACTTAGAATTTATGATCCAGCTAGAAGGTCAAACTAAATGCTTATTGTTTCTTCAGTTTCTTGCATTGATTGGTGACATCCTATTTCCTCATTGCTATGCCTTTGCCTATCACCAGTGTCAAACTGACCAGACTACACTTTCCAGGGGCAACCTGTGTGTTCTTTCTGAAAAAGAAAACAATGACTCTTTCAAGGTCTATTAGTCCTCACTAATGTTCCAAAACACAATCAGAATATACACCAGAGTGCTCCACAACTCCTCTGCCAGTTTTCTAAAATTCTTGGATTCAAGTTACAACTTGCATAGATTAAAACCAGGCAAACTCTCAGAGGACATTAAGGTTCACGGTATCCAAGAACAACTTTCAACAGAAAGGAGAGAGGGCAAAGAAAACTTTTAACGTACAGCTGGGCTGGTTACCAAGAACACAATCTCAGGTACCATTTGTAATAGCAGGCACTGGACCAATGAACCAAGAGCCTCCTTTCAAAGCTGTGTACTCCCTGAAAAGCTAGCAGCCATCAATAATTTAGCTTTACAGAAAAGGCTGGGAAAGAGTTCCTAGCTGAAGGCATCAAACTGAGCCCCACTGCCATGAGAATACATGAAGACCAAGTTTCCCAAACACTGAAAATATATTTTTCCAATATCCTAAAAGGAATAGCCATAACATATTGCCCACTGGCAAATGTAGGTTGAGGTTTATTTTCTTTGTGGAGGAGGGCACAAATTAGCAGTTCACAGGGCTCACCCCTGTAGAGCAAGACAAAATTAACATTTATTTTTTCATTTTGCTTTTGAGCTGCAAAGCATTTCTTCCTTTGAGGTAACAATGGGTAGAAACAGTTCAAGCAAGACACCCAAACCCACTAATCCAGACTTAGATTTTCAATCACAGTTTATCAGAGCTTTCTGGGTCACATTTGGGACATCACAATTTCCCTTCCAGATCATGAAACCATCACAAAGTCTTAAGACACATTCTTAAAAAAGTCAGCTTGAAGAGAGAAGCCCTTCCCTGTATTCCTTCAAGGCTTCTTTCTTCAATGCAAAGAAGTAAGTTCAAGGGAACAAATCCAGTGAATATTTTTCCTCCCTTGTCATTTCATTTATAGGTCACCTTTCAAATTATTTATCAGTATAAAGAAATATAATATTGCCTGTGTTCTACTCTATATTTCAACTGTGCATCCTGAATTAAAGTATCAAGCAAGCTGGACCAGCTAAAGGTAGACTGCTGTTTCTCCTCTAGTCCCTCAGGAAAGTCATATCTGTGCCTATTCTGGCTTTCTAAGTATCACACACCAAATAACACACACATTAATGGCATCTCAGTAGTGCATCAAGTTCTCCTCCAAACCACAGCAAGAGAAAGCATTGCAGCACTTAGGAGATGCAGATGTGCTGAGCCTGGACTCCTTCCCACCCACACCTCTTAAGCCAAGGTGGAAGAAGAACCTTTGAAGTACCACTCTCCTGTACCAAGTCCACAGAATTGCTAGGGTTGCTGCCTTTAGGTGTTCAATCTTCGGGAGTAAACTGGAAGCACAATACAAATAAGAAGGTGGCTCAGTCAAAGAACAAACCACCCTATGCAGACCCTGCTCTTCACAACGCCTCACCATATCCTTGGCCCCTGTCATGGCAAGGAGATGGCTATTTGGGAAAGGCAGAGTTATTCTCACTTGATGCTAGTTCTGCTAGTTCTTCATGACACCTGCACTGTCATTTGATCAGTCTGGCTTTTGCTCAGCATGCTCTGCTGGAGACCTGCCGACCCCACCAGACCAGCTCACTCTGAATAGCAGTCCTGGAGCTACCCTCTGTCCCCAGCGGTAGCAGGGCATTGTGTAAGGTTCTACTGGTGGAGGTACAGTTGTACTCAGAGAAGAGCTTAGCCTGTACAGGTCAGAGGGAACAGCAAGGGCTCAACTTGGCTGCTCTCACATAGTGCTCCAGACAGAAATAGAGATATTACCCAATCCTCCAGCCCTTGAGGAAGCCAGCTGCTTCCCTTCTTGATGGTGGATGTTGGGCAGAGCCTACTGCTTCCTGCATTCAGTGCTGCCTATCCCTTTTCTGTACCCTGCCTCTGGAAGCAGCTGGCTTAGAAACAGCCCTGAGCACAGACATGATAAAGCCAAGTGGCTGTTTTGGCACTGCTGCTGACAGTAAGCCCACATGATGATCATACGTGGTCTCTCAGCTGCTGCTGCTCCTGCCCATCTGCTACCCTGGCACAGTGTCTCCTTTTCTAAGTGGAAACCTCCATTCATGAGGGCAGAGACACCAGCCAGCCTGCAAGGTTGTGCACATAGTCACACGTGCTGCCATGTCTACATGGAGTATCTCTGCATGAGACTGGATGTGCCAGGAGGGAGCAGATCATCAGAGGTGGGATATCATCTGCTTAGTGCCAATTCCTGGTGATGACCATCTAAAATAGCAATAAACCCAACTTCAGCACCCAGATCAGAGTTCCCAGCTAGAGACAGAGCTGCTCGCACTGCATGTGACAGAATAGCATTTGTCCTGTCCAATGTTTAAAGACAATGAACAGCTCAATCAAAAAGGAGCTGCACTGAGTTCTGGCCAAGGGGGAGGAATAACTACTAACCTGGATCTTCAGTATGGATCTAACCTCAAAACCAGCTGCAATGGGGAGCAAGACTCAGCCAAGTACTTCTGAAAGTCCTTTTTTGGACTCCAAAACATCTACTCCAAAAAACCAATGGGCATCATTAGCTAGCTGCCATCATAAGCCAAAAGAACAAATTCCTTAAGGACAGAAAACAGCTCTGTACCACACCATGCTCAGACATCCACATTCCATGAGCTGTGCTCAGATAAGCACAAGCCAGAGCAGCAGGTTCCAAGAAAGTAGGCCATGACACAGCAGCAGTAGGAAGGACCTCTAACACTACCAAGAAGGCAAAGAACTCAGTGAGGTGGAAAGAAGTAAACAGAAAATAGAAGTTTTTAATCATATAGGTAGGGTAAAATACAAAGAACATTCTACAACTTGCAATTCATCAACCTGAGGATGATGTAGGTAGCTTCTGATTATGAACAAAACACAAATAACTACATCATCAACTGTTGTCACTTCCTTACATCACCCAAGTAATTGCTAGAAGCATAGAGTAAGTGCATTAGGAGCTCATGTGTGAAATAAAGACCAAAGTAAGCCACAACCTTTGGGCTAGCCCAGACAGTTTAATTACATAAAATTATTGATTAAATGTTGCTGAGATTAATCATTCAGTATTATATTAATAAAGGAAAAAGATCTAATGTTACAAAAGTACCAAAACAAGGCAGTTTTTGCAATTACTTGCTACTAAGTAAAAAATTACTGTGGCAGAAAATAATGGCTGAAGGGAACCATCCCTGTATTGACACAGAGGAAAGCATCTGGCTGGTAGAAACATCAGGTTTCTTCTGCTACTGTTCATCATAAACATCCATATACATTAACAAGAGTCTTGATGTTGATTTTAATGGTAGTTGGATCTGACATAGGCAGCCCAACTCCTGATTTTAGTTTTCTGTGAGATACTGAGCATTCTGAGTACCCCAGGATCTTCAAAGTCCATGGAAGATGGAGGCTGTTCTCAGTCTTTGCAGCAAAATGCTTTGTGTTTTCACTGACCCTCTGAACCCCACTAAGGGCTTCTAGTTATTCAGCATAGTAAATGACTGTCACTTCCTCATCCAAATGGGAACAAGGAGGAAAGTCTCAAATAAGGGTGTTATACCACTGTCAAAGCTTAAGACTTTCACACAAGTAGATAAAATATGAAAATAAGCTGCAAAATGGAGTTACTTAAGTACTAACCCCTTTTTGACTTGACTAGAAAAGGTAATTACATGCATGTGGAATACTTTATGCAAGGCAAAAAAAACTTTACAGGGCAGAGGCAGGAAAGAGCTTCCTGCTGGCAGCCTAGCCCTCTTAAGAGCCAGCTGCTTGAATGCTTGCAGAGAATAGACTATTTACCTTAAAATCCTATTTGCCTATGCCTATTTCCCACAATTAGGAAAAAAATCTATTAGCTCATCACTACTCTACAGCAATCAGGGCTGAGTAGCATTCATATTCTTTATCTTTTATGTCAAGAAATCATAGCAAGCTGACCTCTGCTGAGGCCTAAATCCCAGGAAGCAATTTCTTTGCCTCATTCCTACCCTGTAAAAGCCACTTCTAGAGCAATGATCTCTGCCCTCAGACACCACAGTCCTATGAGGCACCCACTAAGGTGGCTATTCAATCCCAACTGACACCCCCTAAAATGCTAAGCATGTGCCAGACTGCTGCAGCGACCCTAAGGCAGCGGACAACAGAGCCTTCGGCATAAAGAATCATCTCCTATTCAGCTCCAACATCTTTTACCACTTCTGTGTTTATTCTGTTCATTTTAATGCTATGTTTTCCAGAATGTTAGAAAATAACAAATGCAATAAAACCTGCAGAGCCAAGACCATTATCATCAGTGTATTCATAGTGGAGCTTTCCCATGCCTCAGGGACTTGGATCTCTCTGTGATATTTCAAGCTGAAACTCAGTTTGTTCAAATACAAGAGGCAGATAAGCACTTCTTGATACCAGCAACACTGACAGCCTTTTGGCTGGACCAGTTCAGAGCTTAAGCTCCTCTTGGCACATATCATGAGAACTACTGAGTAACAAAATTCAAATAAAAGTGAGATACACCGTAGAAAACAAAAGGAAGAGGAATGAAGAAGGAAGAATGACAAAAGCAGAGGGAAATCCTAACTGAACCAGCTCACACTCAGCTGCAAAAATGGCAAGACCAGCCCTTAGGTGCGAAGCTGTTCACCTCCACACGAGATGATATATCAGACAGTGATACAAATTTTAAGCACTTCAACTGTCATGATAAAGGCAAATAACATTCATATGCTTAACCTGAAGTTATCTCTGAACCATAGAGCATCTTCATCCCTGATACAAAAGGCTGCAAGAAAACTGCTCTTCATGCTCATAGGATAAATTTGATTCCTGAAGTATTTTACCTTGCCTGGATGAAGCCTCGTCCCTCAAGCCATTTTGACCCACACCATCTTCCAGCAATTCTGCAGTACAAAAAGATGCTGCTGCTTTATACTCCAGCATCTTAAGTGGTATATAAACTATTTAGTCAGAATACTAATCCTTGTGGCCACCTCTGAGCTACAAGGATGACATTTCCCTTGAAGGTAGTGGGGTCTGGCACTGACAGGAAAGCACCAGTTAGGCCCAGAACATTCATGGCTCTATTTAAAAGTTCAGAGAAGACTGGTCTCCAACCAGCACTGTATTCAGACATGCACTTGACCTGCCACCTGTTCCCAAATCTGCTGAACACTAGGCAGAGGCAGTATTCAATGACTTATTTAATGAGAGTACCAAGATCCTGCCTGGTTCTGCTCTACTCTGATGTTTTGCTTATAGGAAAACTTAGTTCATTGGTTAGATTTGTTTATATACAGGAGTAGCAATTTCTTTAAGACTTTCTTTCCTTAATTGATGGAATCTCATAAAGCCCATCCCAGAAGTCTGAGCTCCAACAAGTCCAAACAGTATGAAGATAACCATGTCTGACCCTGAAAGGATGAACACCATTTGGAGGCTCTTGCTTGCTCACCCCTGGGCAGTTGTGGCCACAGCATGGCCAAAAGCGTCCAGGGAGTTCAGCTGCATCACCCATCTGCACAACCCAACCACGTGACTTGCAAAGCATGACTGCTTAGAAGGGAGTCATCTGATGAGTACAACCGTCCATCTTGGCCCAGGTGGAGTAAACATAGCAACCTATTATTTTTAAACTTTGCAGTGGCATCTTCAAAGTGACAATTAAATATAAATGTAGCAAATAGTGGAGACTCAAGAAAGAATCTGGGATTATACTCAGTGTAGTCGGTAAATTACTTCAGTCCTGTTCACTCTATCACTTCTCCATCTCTGCTCTGTTGCAGACCTTTCAGCAAAGAATGAAAAAGACTGATGATATGAGCAGCATTTGTAACCTGCTGCCTGTTAGATGTTAAAATAGACTGCAGCCAATGTAGCACTGAGTTGGAAGAACCACATGATTCTGCAAAGAGTCTCACTATATTGTACAGAGCCCAACACATGAAAGACTGATTTTCCCATCAAGGAGAGATGCCCAGAATGGGTTTCAGAAGTCTTTTAAAGAACCAAGTCCAGAAAATATTCCACTTATCACCTAGACAAGATCAGAAAGACTCATGTTTCTCTGCCCATCTTCCAGCCTTGCTCTTGAAGATCCTGCTGTGGCCCAGAAGCCCTGAAATAGCACAGCTTTTTAGCTATGTCAGTGCTACATACATTTGCCATGCAGACCACAGCTAGCCATGACAACCAGCTAAGAGGCTACATCAAGGAGCACAGTTCTGCTGCAGCCCAACACAGTCATGTCCAAAGCTGATCTCCATGGGGTCCAGGAGGGTCAGAGTGGAATCACTATTGTCTTTTCCCAGGATCTCACTTTCTACTGCATGTAAAATTAGCCTTTCCTGCCCAGCATTTCTAGAACTTTTTTCTTAGCTCAGTGATGAGGGAAAAAATCTATTTCTGTTTTTTATTCAAAGTGGTTACCTTTCAAAACTAAAATACCAAAACCAAGCAACAGCTTTAGCAAACAGTGCTAAGAGGACATTCCTCTCTTGTCAGAGGACCAAATGCACAGAGAATGGTGAGAAAGAATAAAAACAGATCCTTGGGCATTTTTTACAGTATTTACTGCATGAGGGGTTGGCTTTGCAGAAACACCAACTCCAAGAGACATTTTTTTCTGAGCTAGGGAAGGATCATCTTGAAAGCAACATTCATCATAGACAGAAGGAGCCTGTGATCCCTCTCATTGGGGGGGTGGGAAATCTGTGTCAGTAACAGAAAAGATGAAATGAAGATTTGTGTGGTGTGGGAGAAGGAACCTCACACAGCAGTACACATTAAAATAGCTGTGACCTGAGAATCCAGTGCCATACAAGTTGAGGGCCTGACAGCACTGCCAGTTGTCAATGGAAAAGGAGGAATGGACCAGAAGTGAGAAGACACTGAAAAGCTCTACTCTAGACTGATGGAAGCAAACTGCTGAACATGCACAGAGATCTTCAGGACTTACCTCTCTCCTCCTGCTTTCAGACTGAGGAAACGGGACAAGGCAACAACAAAGGCAATTTATTGCTTGGGTAAGATCAGTCAAATAAGATGTAAAGGGAAGAAAGAGCCCAAGGACAGAGTAATATGGGACACATGGGACACATGAACAAATTTAGATCAGAAAAGGCCAAAGGGAAGAATAGCATCCTCCAGGGAACCCTGTGGAAAACAGTCTAGAGAGGGAAGGGAAGAACAGGGGAGTAACATCCCAGGTGATAAAAGTAAGGACATGAGAGGAAAGAAGGGCAAACCAATGAAGACACTTTGCAAGTCAAGGTGCAGAGATGGGCTGTATTTAGAGAAACATGTGGGGGCTTGAACAGAAAATTTGGTTTTTTTAAGGAAGAGCTGCCAGAAGAGAGGGTGGGCTGAAGAGGAAGAATAACAGCATGGATAGGAATAGATACAGGGAGTCTGGGAGACAGGAGAAGGAACTGGTGCTCTCATCCAAGCGACAAGGACAAGAAAGGAGAGCACATCATCTTGCATTTCTTTTTAAACCTAGAAGTAGGAGACATTTTGGTCAGAAAAAGAAATGAAGGCAGAGGAGTAAGGTTTGGACTGACTCAAGGTGGCAGGAAGCCAGCTGTGACTGAATACCATGCCAGCAAGAAAGCTAGAGAAGGGAAACTATTTAGTCAGCAAGGTGGCAAAACTGAAGAAGTTTAGCACACTCAGCACAGCAGTACGATTTGGGACCCTTCAAGTAACAGGAGCAGAAGCCAAGGCTAGAGTGAACCAGGACCAAGAATCAACAAGTTCCACACTGCAGTGGGATGAGAATGCAAGAAGTTCAGCATGAGAGGAGATCAACTGGAAAGAAGACAGACAGCAGGAAAACAAGAAGATGCGATGTCAAGGCTGAGAGCACTAGAAACAGCAAGTGATAGGATGTGCAGCCAACTAGCAGCAGAAAAAAAAAAAAGTCAGCAAGTGGAAAAAGCAATGGGATTGTTTTCCAGCAGAAAAAGGTTTTCCTGTCAGCACCAACTGTCAAAGGGCTCCAAAATAAAAGCATTTTTGGAAACAGTGCTTGTTCCTGAAGATTTCCCATGTCACGAATATCTAAGCAACAAAATAACACCCTCAGTGCCATGCTCAGGGTGCCACCTCTAAGGTGACAGCACCAGGTAGGAGTCATGTTGAACTGAAACACCCTGGGCCAGCGTGTGCAGACTCCATCCCAACGCAGACCTCAGACTGTGAGCTGCAGCTAAGCCATCTCCCCCGTTCCCGGCTACAGCCCTCCTACGTGCACGAAGTCTGGCATCTGCACAAAGACACGAGCCGCGTTTGCCACATGAAGGAAAGCTCATCTCCCTGCCCATTGCCACCTGCTATTCTTCCCCTTTCTGCAGCACCCATTCTCTCCTTGTTTTTTTCCACTCCTTCCCCTGCGCTAGGACGAGCCTCCTACCCCAGGCACAGCAGAGCATCGTTGTCTCACAGCTGCCCTGGCCCAGGAAGGAGCCCAGCTGGGAGCGCAGCCCCTCGGCAGGAACCAGCGCCTCCCGAGCCTTGCGTGAGCCTCTGCCCTCTCCTGGCTGGAACAGGAATTCCCGAGCTAGGCTTCACCCACCCCCTGCGTTGTGCCCAGGAGGAGAGCTTCAGAACAGTTATTACCCTTATTTTAACAGTCCTTGTGAAGCTGCAGGTCTGCGTGGGATACAGATTTTATGCCTTTTTGAGTATGTAAAATGTATGTTGTAAATGCTTATTACCACTTCTCAAATTCCTTTCCTGTAGATCACATATAGGAACTGGAGTAAAAGTCCAACATAAATTGTGACACTCAGCTATGCATGGAGCTGCTCCAAGCACACATATTATCCTCCAGCCTGTATCCCAAATCCTAAGATACAATTATCCTTGAATAAGACTGTTTAACTACTGGAGCCAGGTTCATGCAGTACATGGAAAACACGTTGCCTTTTTAATTTCGCTTTAGTAGTTCTTATTCCCATGTGCACATATTTAGGTGGGTCTCATCATAAGGTCTTAATTCACCTCAGGTTTGGGGAAGCTAGATAAACCAGGTAACAGTTTTTCTGTAGGATCTGGTGTTCCAGGTGTCAGGCTACCTAAATCACTGCATTTTGGAGCAAATCAGGTAACAAGCACACAGCCCTCCTTTTAGGCACTACTGCAAACACATGCCCAGGCAGCTGCATTCCAAACACACACTGGGGGAGCTTTTGTCAAAGATGGTATATTCACAGAATATTCTGATTTGGAAGGGACCCACGAAAGTCATTGAGTCCAACTCTAAAGCCCATGTGGGGATTGAACCCACAACCTTGGCATTATTAGCACCATGCTCTAACCAACTGAGACAACTCACTCCCTCAAATACTGAATTTTCAGGGCATGGATCACTTCACCCAACTCTCCCATATCAGTAGGCAAGGAGTCCTGCCTCAGTTAACACCATCTGTTTCTCTTACTGGACTGGTTCATTCTCTTTACCATCCCAAATTGTTTAAATTGGCATCTCACACCCTCACACACATTTTGTGAGAATTCGAAGAAAGCAAATGCAGCAATCTGGGTCACCCCAAAACACTTGATAGCCAAATTCTCATTTACAAACAGTGAGAAACACCAGGAGACCTCTATTGCAATGCCAGTGGCAACACAGCACCACCACATACATATTTATTTAAATGCATTACAGATCTTGCCACAAACAAGGAGTTTCAAGTGTTACATATGCACAAGGGGGCATTATTTCTGCCTGATCCTGGCCTTGCAATCCCTATCCTGATTAAACTACTGAGGGTAGGATTATCAGTAGGATAATCAGATGCAGTGTCTAATCTGGATAACCCAGCATTACTGGGCCTCACAATACAGGATTTCACTGACCACCCAAGCCAGGGCATTCCAGAGCATTACATCTCATTTCCACCACTTAAAGGATTCAAACACCCTATAGACTTGTGCAGAGTGGAAGGCTAAGAAACATACTCACAATTTCAGTCAAATGCAATAGAGTTTCCTTCTTCTGTGGTTGAAACAACAACTTCTGTGGTTGAAAGAGCCCCCAGACCAGCACAACCAGGATTTCAAAGAAACCACTAATCTGAGAATCTCATTGTGTATTTACAGGCTTCAGAATCTACACCTTTGATTTTTTTTTTTTAATAAAGCCTCAAGATCTCAACCCATCTGTCAGGATCAGCTACATGCAGCTTCATCTGTCTCAAAGCAACAGTACTGTCCAAATAGCATTTTTTTTGGTCTGGATAACTCCCTTGACTCTCATCCAAGCTTTCCATTTCCTTAGCCTTACCAAGTAACATACACCACTGTAGGGAGCCATGAAACCACTCAAGAGGAAGAACCTGAGGACAGGGACAAGATCCAGAACTAAGAAATATCTTACACCCAGAGGACTTCAATATCTCATTTGTCAAAATTTCTTGCCTATCACCTGCATGTAATTGCTCACTCTGGGTGTAGCTCCCCCTCAGCTGAGACTTTCCTCCCCATGTTTCTACAAGTTTCCTGTCCTGGAACAGAAGGTAGGAGCTTAGGGATGCTCTGAAAAGAAGATCCAGCTTTGGGAAGCTGAATTTGGCTAGCTCTCTTCACACAGCAAGCAGGGCTTTTGTTCAGTAAGAAAATGGCCTGGATAGGGCACAAAGACAGAAAATGAACCTGATCTTTCACCAAGTTCTCCATTGTTCCCAGACAGCATGAGAGGGTATTTTAAAACCTTTTCTGCAGAGATGCACAGCCTGAACTTCTGTTCTGCTCAAAAAATGAATCACTTAGATGCTTTCATCACCTTATCAAAGTCCCTTGTGGCCCCTACCTGCCCTCCCATGAAGAGTTTGATCTCCTTTTCGGAAGAGGATAAAGCTGTCCTTGAGAAAAGCTGCTTTTCAGTGAAGTATTGTGCTGTTTTTGTGAGAACAGAAACCTCCAGGTGCCCCTCAAACATGTATCTCTCAATAGTTGCAGCTCAGATTTTTTTCCAAGCAGCTCACAGAAAACAGACTATAGGTATCTGACATCTCTTTGAAGGGCACATTAGAAACGGGATTCACAAAAGAGATGTCTGGATTATATTTCTGATTCTGCATAACTGTGTGGGTCCATCTTATCTCCAATTACAAGGGCAAATAGGAAAAAGAGGACTAGGAAGGAAGAAGTTGAGATGAGAAAAAATGAAAACATTGCTGGCTGCCTTCAGTTCATACTCACTGCCAAAAGCAGAGTTGTGCAATACTATCTGCCTGCATTGTTAATATTCTCAAAGGTAAAAGGGCACTATCATTTCAAGAATAAAAATGGCTGCATGAAACAATCTTATCTCCCACCAGAGATGATGACTTGTTACCCAGGATAACCACATCCTCCAGCAATTATGAAAATCCACAAGATCTGGAGCATCACTGCTGATTTAGCTCATCTCCATATAGAAACAAACAGCCCTCATTCACTAAGCATCAATGATGGGAAACAGGAACAGCAGCTGGCTGGAGTCAGACACCAAGAAGTGAGCACATTTATAGTAAGAATGTTCACAATGCATTTTATACACCTCAGGTAAAACAAGAGCAGATAAAGAAACACACTTCCTGTTAGCAGATGCAGACAGAAGTTGGAATCCAGAAAAGAGAAACTCCCTGTAATGGAAGCTGGTAGGTAGGAGACATACCTAGAAGGAAACTTAAAAATTCACTAAAAAAAAGAAAACATCAAAGGCAGCTGGTAGAGCCTCATAGAAGGGAGAGCACAGGAGAAAAAAGGAGGTGGCTTTACTTTTCATATTCTGTCATTAAAACCCTAAAATGAGAACTGACTTCTACCCATTTCCACTGATGTGCTACTCAGGCTACGCAGAGATCAACAACAATGCAGATGATGAGAGACCTGCCTAAAATTCTTATTTCAGGACCAACAGAATGAATCTCTCCAGAATTCAGTGGATTTATTTCTTTGAAGGTTTTGGTTTGGGGTTTTTTTGCATTTTTAATGAGTCACCTGTAGGGAGACTCTCCCTTAGTTCCACACCCTCAAAAGAGCTTACATAAGGACTTCACTAAGAAATCAGACAGCAACTGCTCTCATAGGCTCATTTCCATGTCTAGAGTCAGCAGAGATGAACAGTATAACTGTACCCCTTGCAATGCTCACAGGTGAGGAGAGATATAACAACAGGATAGAAACTGTGGCAAATAATCCTTCACCAGAAACAGGACTTGACTTTTCCAGGCGATACTTCTTTCTTTAAGAAAGTTAAAGAAATGAAGTGCTGTAATATGGTGAGGAATTGCAGCCTTTAAAACACAACAATCCCAAATCAGGCTGCGCTGGGTGGGGAATCACTGGCAGCGATACACTGGAGAGCATATTGTTGCACAGTTTCTGCTCTTAAAAAGATGGATACTTTGTGGAGGCAATAACTATGAGAATACAGCCGAAGACACTTGAGCACTGGTATTAAAAAGTACACCTGTGCTCTTCTGATGACTTTCACACTACTTAGGTCAGTGAAGTCATTACTACAAGCATTTCAGGCACAGACAGTCCAAAGCCAACATGCAGACAACATGCTCCTCAAGGGAGGATCTAATCAAGCCACTGAATTTGCTTGATCAAGAGACCTCAGCTGTGTTCCCAGCTGGGGCAACCTCCTGGCATCACAGCAGGCACCCCTACAAGGGTAACAGCACCACAGCCCAAGCATCCAGCCAACAGAAACAGAGCTCATACACATACCTGCACCTGAACCACGCTCAGGTGAGCACCCTGTAGGACACAAAGCACCTGGACCACAGAACTTAGGCTTATGCCCCCTCAACTCTCAGCATAAAATAATGCACCCTTCCTAGCAATTTGAAACATAAGCCAGGGGAACGCTTCACCTTCCTTCCATGACACCTCACAAGGGTTTACAACCACTGGTAAGTACCTACTAGCGCCTACCTTACTAGTGATAGTAGTCTGTGTGCCAGGATATGCCCTTTCTTTACAGTCTGACCACACAATTCCCCACAGAGGGATGTGTGCAGGCACTGCCAGCTGTGCAGTCTTACCACACAGGGAACCAACAGCTTCAGACAATGTGAGTCCAACAGCATTTCAAGATCAAGCAGATCTCTCCTGCTCATCTCCACAAACCAGACTCCTCCAGATAGCACATCTGCAAGGCATTCATACTAACTTCTCATTGTTTTTTTGCTTCCTTGATCCATTCCTAGGGAAAGAACAGGCAGCAGAACAGTTGCTGCTCTAAATTCCCAGAATATTGCTTCAGGCTTTCTAGGCACCCCAGCTCCTGGCATACATGAGCAAACCTGTCCTTTCATCTTATTCAGCTCACAAGGTTGCTTGCAGCTTTTGCTGTTACCTCTAGACAATAAAAAAAAAAATAGAAACGTGAAAAAGGTGAGCACAGATAAGCACGAAAATGAGGGTTTGCCTTTTCCACCACAGCTCAAGATCTAGCTCCCTTCTGAGTACAGGGTCTGTCCAAAGCTCACCAGGGATCAGACCCAGAGCTGCTTTTTACACTATGCACAGACTCATACTAGTACTACATAAAGGCTCACTTACTTCTCAGTCCATTGCTGACCTTCCTCTGACTGCAGCCCCCATCCAGTCAGCACTTGGAGCTCAGAGACACACCAATATGACCTTCCCACTCCCTCCTTTCCTTCTTTATAACCTTGCTGTGTCTCATGGTCGTTAACACAGATCCCCCTCACCTGGGCTGCTGCTGTACCCAGCCTTGCTGAGCAGTCAGTTCACTGTGCTGGGGCCAGCTGAGAATGGTCAACCTTCCCAGGCACATCAATGGCCAGGTGCACCATGAAGGTCAGGGCAGCCCTGCAAAATGAAATAAGAAAACTAAGGGTTTCTTTTCTCCTATTTCACTTTTCTTTGTATGACAGAGGGGGAAGGAGCTCAGTACTATGATGAAGCTCAGTCATCACTGCAATTGCTCCAGCTTGCAGATGGAATAAAGAAGGTGATACCAGACCCTCAGGGCCTGCCTGTCTTAACAGTCTTTCTCTATGTGTCAGCTGTGTGTTTGGAGCAAATGAATTGGCTTTTAGCATGAGTATGTTCCAGGTCCAATCACTGGCAGTCCTGAGGACATGCACCTCCTGTTAATCTGGTGTGAGCAGCAGGTTCTTAGCTACATGGGCAGTCAGGTCCAGCTTCAGGCTGAGCAGCTGATTAGTGGCTGACAAGGTGGGATGGAGCATGGGGGGGCTCAGGAGCTACACAGGGTGATGTAAAAACCATGCACTAGTTCTGCCTGAGAGCTGAGTCAGGGACATGTACCTGCTTTGGTCTGAATCAAATTAGGAATTGGTAGACACTAAGCAGATGAGGGGAACTTGGAGATAGCCCTAGATAGCCCACTTGTCTCTGAGTGTGTGGGCAACACACATTTGTCCCGAGAAGAAAGATGTTCTTTTCTTTTTTTTTCCGTAAGATATGCAAACCACAAAACATTACAGGAAATATTGAGAATAATTTAGCAAATAGGGGACTATTGACTCCTGTTTCTTTGCTATTTGAGCAGGTGTGCTCTCTGGTGAGCGTTAAGGTTTGCATAAGGAACATTAGAGCTGCACTTAGCAGTTTCAGCCACTGCATTTCCAGCTATTGATTGCCACCATTCAAGCCCAGCTTTAATGCCTGACAGCAGACATAAGCTATGAGGCATCTATGCCCCCACTGGGAGCAATGATATATTATCACTCTCTTCAAATGAACCTGGAGAAATACTATACATATTTAACAGAAATTCCTGTCTCTAACTGATTGCAAAGGAATTTCAGTGGTTGCAGAAGTGCAAACCAACATAATGTCTCTGTGACTAGACTGAAGATCAGGTACCAAAAGCAAGCTATGCATACAAGAGACTATTTTACAAACACATTCATTAAATTGTGTTGCTATTCTGTCCTCATGCGCCTCTCTTCATCTTTTGAATTCAGGTTGACAAACATGGACATTTGCTGAAGTATTCTGTGTAAAACTGGCAACAGCAGATATCTTCCCCATCATCACCCCGACCTCAAAATAATGTTTTTCCTTGCCATATGTGTGAAGGGACAGGACCACAGGCAAATGAGACCACAATTTATTTCCAGTAAGAACTGGGAGGCTGCAATACTACTGCAAGACATTCCTCAGCTTTGTAAGTAAGTGGAGTGGATGTTTCCCATTTGGCAAATGCCATGCAGTTGAGAGGCACCTGAGCTGGCCCTAAAAAAGCTCTTCCCAGAAATGGGAGCTGCATGTGGTTTCATTAGTGCCATGGAAGGAAGAGCAGATCAGCTTGTGTGAAGGGCTGCCTTGCCTGAAAGCACTGGGCAGGTCCTGCATGAAGCCCTGCTGTTCAGGTGCTGAATGTCCCCAGGAAAAGACCCAGGTCTTATTCCCAAGCCCAGAGCACTGGGAGGGGGAGACTGATATACCCCATCTCCTCACAGCTAGTAATGGCTCTGGCTCCCAGTCAGAGCTCTTTTGGCTCACAGGGTACCTTGCTGAGGGAAATGCTCAGTGAGAGAGTGGTAACTGTTGAAGGAGAAATGCCATTTGGATCTTAAGAATCTTTTTGCAGTCAGTTCGTAGAAGTACATGTGGTTACACTGGGCCCAAGCAGCTGCTGAGGTGAGTTATTATATGGCAATGGCATTAAACAAGTATTTGAGGGACCAGGTCTGTGCCAGCAAGCACTAGTGATACTGGAGGGGCATGACTCAGATGTCTAAATACCTCACTGGTCCCTTAACCATCAGATCTGGTTGCACAAATAGTCATATTAACTCAGTTTTTTGTGATAGATAAATATATCCCATTCCCAGTCATAAACCACAGCAATTCATAACCCCTCAGGTTTGTGCAAAGATACATTTCGTTCTCCAAGGCATGTGAAGCTCTACAGCTGCACATTCATGCCTGAAATGAAAAGTGAGCAGTCAACAGGATTTGGTCACTGGGAGAGCTGGATGCCAAAGGGACACAACCAGCCCAACCTACCGATCTGCTCTGCTGAGCTGAAGCCAGAGCCCATCAGCCAGGGAGGGGCAGCTATATCTGTCCCCAGCACCTCCAGACAACACCTGAGATCTCTCCTATCTGTGCATGGGTATGAAGGCTCAGAGGGGCAGGAAAGGCAAACAACACAGGACCCTGTTCTGCAAACACCATGAAGATCCCCTGGCACACTTTATGGGACTTACTAAATATGCCTCATCCTTGCACTGCTGCATTGTACTGACTTATTTTGAGACAGAAGTATAAAGGTGGGAAACACTTAATGGAGATCTTCACTGTTCAGGAGAATTTTTAAGACACTAATGCAGCAAGAAACTGGAAGACTCAAAGTTCAAGGATTTTACGTATACACCTACACACAAACCAAACCACCTCTGTGCCTGGTGCTCAGCGAAACAGTCAGACAAAGGTTTGCATTTGCCTCCAAGACTGCATCTTTCCGAAGTTATCACAGCTGTATAGCCAGAACAAAACCCCTTCCAAACAGAGCATAACAAAGTAAGGTTCCTTGAGTTGGCAGCTGGGCAGGAAATCTGAGCCTTCCACAACATTAAAACTGATCATGTGAAGCTCCTTTTCACTCTCAGCTCTGCTCTGTGTAAGGGCAGTGCATGATGTACTGCCTTTTTTTTTTTTTCCTGCCCTCTTTCTCTTGGGCTGTTATTCAGAAATGACTTTCAAATTCCAGTACTGACTGTATTACATCAGTTTCACAACAGTGCATAGTAGAGCAACTGCAGGTTCCAGTGTGCAGGTACAACAGCACCAGCTGAAGAGCCCACCAGCCTGCTCACATTTACACTGCTCCCACACCCTGCAGCATCACTCCAGCTCTCCACACTGCCATACTGTGAGTTTTCACATGCTCAATGAGCTGGAAAATTAACAGTCTGGAGGGTTCACTCAGTTTCCTCCATATCTTGCTTTTACTTGGAAGAGCGTGATTTCTGTGTGTGCTGGACCAGTATGCCCTGGCAGCCTGGGTAGCACTGTGTTTCAGAACAACAGCCAGTGCCTCTGAATTATTTACTCCAACTCACATGAACTTGCATTTCTCTTCCTTTTTTGCCCAGTCACTATGGTGCTTGCTGCTCCACAAGGAAGCTGGAGAGACAGATGACATAGGCAATAAGGTTGCTCCAGGTGATTATAACAAAATACAAGGCATTTATGCAGCTCCATTCAGCAGCATTTAATTTCATTTTGTTTGAGTTCATTACTGTATAGCATAACACCTCTGGAGAGTTTATTTAAAGATGTTTTGGAGAGGGGAATGTGGCAAGGTGTGTGCAGTGGTGAAACAGACCAGAGGAACTATTTGAGACAGACTTCTTTGTATCCTGGAGCACTGGGTTTCATGTTCTGCCTTCAGTGGGTTTTGATTCTGAAAAGAGCCATGCTCTGGGGAAAGAACAAGTGAGGAACTAGTTTTGTACTACTGACCTGGTAACATATGCCTTGCTATACTTACCAGTCCTTAGTCACAATGAGCTGGTGGGATTCAGGACAGTTGGGTTCCATTTCTAGAGTGCCCTTAAACTGATGGGCTTGTGTTTTTTTCTAGAAACTCTCTGTAATGACTTTCCACCACTGTTCCCTCCATTTTAACTAGTAGCAGAGATGATGTTAGTGCAACCAGTTCAAGAATTCCACAAGATAACATCTATATGTGCCCATAGTAGTCAGGTGGTTAAAGACATTTGTCAATCCCAGTTTTGCCACTAGTGATTAACAAAATAATCTAATAAATACAGCACTATGTACATCAAGCAAGAGCAGCCAGAACCATTAGCAAATAGAGGAAACCTCTGGGAGAAGTTAAATGAAAGTTGCAGCTTTGAGCTTTTTCTTGTTAACAGCCCTCTTGCCTGTTACAGGGTGTTAAAAACTGTGGGTCTATGGTGGATCAGACATACTCTGAAGCCTAAACATCAAAACCACCAGTGTCAGTGATTTTTACTGTAGTGGTGGCTGAACAACATGACTGAAGTGGCTCCTCAAAGTCCTTTATCAATAATTAATAGTTGAGGAAAATTTGGAGGATCCTCACAGGATAATCACAGCTGAATGCACATGTACTGACCACCATGGGAAGTTAGTCCTAAGACAGTTCTGGTCTCCATTCCTAATGGTGGCAGAAGGCAGAAGAGCCCCAGCAGCTGTCAGGGACAATGGCTGCTGTGTGACATGCATAAACTCTTAGACACAAGGGTGCCTTTATGGTAGCACTAGTCACGGAGATTCTCCTAGACACTTCACAAGTCACCATGCTGGTGGGAAAGGTTAAACTTTGCAGTGGCCTCCCTGCAGGAAGGATTTTCTTTGTGCTATTTCAGATCAGCCAAGAGGAGTTATCTCTTCATGTGTCAGCTGTAGGAAGTTGTCCCCTGGCCTGCCATCATTGGCATATGCAGATGCAGCCTGTAGCCTTCAAACACAACCATCCAAATTCTGCTCTGAAAACACCAACTTCAGACAGGAGCAGACTTACCCTGCAAGAGACGCTGAAGGCCAAAGGCTGGTTTGCACAGAAGCACCTTGGCATTTATTCTCTGATCAGCTGAAGCCCTCAGAAGTGGCAATTAATATACTGTGCGCATAAGCCTTGGCACGCAGGAGGCAGGAGGAGGACACAAAAGGTTGCTAGCCCTTCATGAAAAATGCCCCTTTCTTTTTTCACCACAGTTCTGTGGAGAACTGCCTGAACAAATCATAAAACCCTCTCCCTGTCCCACCAATCTCATGATGGGATGTAAAGCAATAGGGAGGCTTGGAGACAAAGCCATTAATGAACGAAGTGCTTAACATCCTAAGCCAAAGCTATGATTTGTAGCCACTGAAGTGGACAAAAGCAGCTCATCTCTCTCCTCTCCATCTGCCCCAAAGAAAGCTAAAACAAAGGGGTCAGAGGGGTTGACAATCAGGGGGAAAAGTGGCTCTTTGTGCTCAGTTTTCACTTTGCACTAGAGCTTGCTTGACTTCAGAATCACGTATCATGTCTTCTCTGTGCCTAGTAAGACCTCAGTCATGTCTTTGATATTGATATTCCTAACACACAAAAACTGAGAGGAAAAGACAGGGCTGAGTCAGTTTAAAGAGAGCCTGATGCCCCCGATATGCACCCACATCTCTGCTCAGCAAATCAGGCTGTCTGGAGACTGTGTTCCTCTACCACAGAAGGCCAGTAAGATAAAAATAACCCCCAAAAGCCTACATTCGGCTTGGAAGCACAGTGCTGAGCCAGGGACAGTGATAATAGGAAAACACAATAGTTCTTCAGAGCAGCCCCAAAATAATATATTATAAATGGCAAAGGGGGAGGAGAAGGGAGTGAAAGCTATTGTATTACTATTCTAAAAGTATTCAGGGGAAATAAATCAGGATTCACTTGACAGACAGCCAAAGTGTGCTAAATATAAAGCTGAATTTTCCTAAACACAAAACATGTCAGCAAGAGTCCCTTGGCCAGTAACTTTTTAATCTCTATGCTCTTCTTCCCCCCTCTCCTTGTTTAGCCTTTGCCCCATGATGGTTATTTGCCTTTCTGGAGAGCTTAATCAAGAGCTATTAGAGACAGTCACTCTTCAAGCTGTATAATGTTAAAAGTCCATTAGCTCACCCCAAGCAAGGCTGGCAGGAGGGAGATGATGTACTTGCTGAAGTTGAACAAGCTATTTGCATGCTGAATACTTTTAATCACGGAGTACTGCCAGGAGAATGTGAATATTATTACACTCAGCTGTCCAGTGACCTTTCAAACACACTCACTTTAATACAAAACAAAGTGGCAAAAACGTATCCAGCACTGATGCTGCCAAAAGTCACGGATGTTTTTAAGCAATTCTAAGCACCAACTATGCACACTTCTAAATTATTTTTTTTTTATGATAAATAGTCATTGGCAAAGTTTACCTTCCTTTCCCTCTGTCACATTCGCTTGCATTATGCATGGCCACTTGTATTATGCAGGATAATAAAATACGGTGGATGCCTGCTTACTTTTGGTCTGATCACAATCAGCTTGGTCCAGAAAAGTGCACATGCTTCATGTTAAGCATAATTTCAAGACTTGCAATGGAATCTAATGGGATCTGGGCCCTGTCGTGTGACCCTTCAGCCCCAGCTACCACCTCCTGGACACTACTGGTCTGATAACCCAGCTGCCTTGTGCATTCATCACTATACAGAAAGCAGACTGGTGAGACACCTAAAGAAACCTTTGTTACAGACACATTTGCAGAGGCTGCAGCTGTGGAGTTGGGATAAAGCACCACTAAGAGCCACTGCTGTAACCTTCAGGAACCTCTTGCTTTCTAAGGCTTTTAAGTAGTCATTTTTCCCTGTATCCCCAGAAAAGTTAAACAACAGACTAGAGACCACTAGCTATGGGTGCATTCTCGGCACTGGAAGAGCATCTTGCACAAAGCCAGACACCCGTACTTGTTTTCAAACACAGTGCCTACAGGGAGTTTGGAGATGATTTCGTATGTCCCTCAACATTGGCCATCTCATGTCAAGAGCGACTGCCACGTTTCAGTGCTTATTTCAGTCACTGATGTGTCAATTTGTAGCAGACACAAGCCTGTCTCACCATGTACCATGAGGAGACCAAGCAGTGGAAGGTGACAGAGCTTGGGTGTCCCTGTCAAGCCCAGAACCACCATAGCTGCCAAAAGAAGGTTGCTCTCCACTGGAACAAGGCAATCAGGGAAAGTCAAAGCACTTAGATCAAAATTAGCACTATTTCTCACAGTGACAGAAGGACAACAGAAAAGACAGAATACTAAAAAACAGCTCTTTCAGGTGCATTTGAAGACTGGCTTCTATTTTGAACAGTGCATGGTTAAAGTCCTGCTGGTATTTTGCAGCAAAGAGTGATTCTGGTACTCAATTGTAGTTTTCTGGTTAGAGCACCAACTTTTCCCCAGTATACAGTATTGGAAAATGTGGAGAAAATTATTTATCACAGCCAGACAAAGGTGACTGAGGCTTCACATAACATGCCTGAAGGAGTAGAGACTGCAGGCTTTGACAAGGCTCTTGGCCTGTTCCCTTCTGCTCTAAAATGATTTCTCCTCCCAAAAGAGCAGAGAGAGTAACTCCATACTGGCTGGTGGTTTTGTCAACTCTTCAGCAGCTCAGGTATCCTCCTGAAGAAGTGACAGGTTTTTCAGGGTCTCCCAGAAGTTACAACTGGAACCAGTCAAATTAGCTGCTTCTCATATTGTTACTGCCCAGAAGCCCTATGGAAAGAGCAAAGGGAAAAAGCTTATTCCAAGAGTAGGACCAGAGTCAGGATGCCCTAGGAGGCTCACACTGAGAAGTGGAGTCTCTGAAGGGCACTTTTTATTCCTCCTCACCTTTCTGGTGCCTCAAGGCCAGACACTCTTGCCTGGGACTCTCTACTTTTTAACAGTGCAGGAGTTGGTAATATGCAGACTCACAAAGGAGGCCTTCTACATTCTTACACATGCAGCAAGCCCCTCCCTAACTGTCCCAGTCCTTTTGCAACATCACTCACCACAGGGAGAAGCCAGCAGGAAGGCAGCTAATGGGCAAAACAAAAAAAATCTTATCCACCATAGCAGCAGGTGCAGAACTGAAGCTCCCATGGACATGGGCTCACAGCACTGACTTGTCTCCTCTTGACATCAGTAGGGAAGATGCCTACATTGCTAATTGAAAGCAAATCTCCTCTTATTTCAGTGTTTATCATATTGGCCAAGATCCTAACTCCAAGGGGCTGAGTGCTCTAAAATGCTTGTGTAAATGACTTTCAAAAACACCCTAACAGAAAAAGTACCATGGTCCCCTTGAAACTTTCAAGGGTGAAGAATAACAGGTCGTTGGTATCTAAACCCACCAATTACTCTGAAATCCCACACACAGACCCATGTACTTTTCAAGTCTGTTCCAGCATATATGCAAAGGCAAGAGGGGATAACAGGAGAGGAAGAAAATAGAATCTTCAGTGTTCTCTGATATACAAAGCACACATCACTTCTCTGGGCTGGCAGCCTGCATCATTAAGTTGAACTACAGTACATGGGGAGGAACAAGTACTAGACAGCCATAAACCTACTGGAGACAAGGATCCTGCCTTCCTGGGAGACAGATGGGCCAGGCAGATGATACGCCATTCTCACAAACCTACCTGGAAAATTACTTTTCAGTCCAGTAAAANAAAAACAAAACAAAAAAACAACACACACAAGGCAGGAAGAACAAGACGAATACTTTTCAAAATGTTTTTTAATTAAAACCAAAAAAAGGAGCACACACCAGAGCTTGACATGGGCTAGTCAAACTGCTGGCCACTGGGACACTGAACTGTCATGAGGAAGGCTGTATTTCTGCATATCTCAGGAGCAGGGACTCCCAGAAAAGTACTGTACCTGCCAGGATTCTACTGCTTTGTGCTGAGCAGATTTCTTATGTGGTGATGGGAAACTTCATCCTGAAGCCCAGACTCTTCTTTCAACAAACAGAAGTCCCAGAGACTGGGGAAAAGACAGTTTCAACAAATCTGCATTTTCCAAGCACTTCTGGAGAGGATTCCCAGTTGTTTCTCCTGCCTCCCCTGGCAGGTTACACAGGTTTACATGGAGACTCATCTTTGGCAATAGCCACACAGTTAGGACCTGGTTCTGCTTCTGCTGAAGTCAATCCACCATGTGCTTCCCCGGACCATAACTGCAGCTGCACCAGGGCTCACGATCACTAGCCAATTGTGCTTTAAAGTTAAATCCTCATCCACTCCATTTAGTGAGCAACTTCTGAGAGCTTCTTGTAAGTGTGTATCAGTAAATTTGGGTAAATGTGAACATTTTGGCTGCAGCAATGGGGTGAAGTTTGCAAATATGCCCAAGAGATGGAGGAGTCAAAGTTTTGTTTTAAGACATGACTTGGGCACTAGATCAGGTATCAAAACCTCCTTGTCATCCAATTAAGCAGTTTCCAAAGTTGTTGGTGTGTTGCTCCACCAGCCTGGTTTCTTTACCAGAAAGGCTGGGCTAAAAAAGTGACACATTTTTCATACACAATTTTTATCAGTCAGAATTTACTAGATATGCACCTCATTTGTCTGTCAAATATGTAAAAAATACTTCAACCTGCTCTAATAATCACATTTGAACACATGCATCAAGTTTGGATCAGAACAGCATCTCTGGGATAATCTGTAAGCCCAAATTGCTGATTTAAGGCCTAATATCAGTCACTGGCCAGCCAGCCACAATAAGTCACTCTGTCCTTGAACTCTTGGAATTATTTTTGGCTCAGACTAACCCTTGTTACCATACATCTTATCCTACACACAGAAGAAAAGCGTATGTGTTTTTCAAGGCTACTGTTGCACCACAAGTTTACATACAAACACAACTTTTGCAAATATGAGATCAGAGTAAAATCTCACATGTCCCAGGGTAAGTCAGAAAGTCCTCAGGAGTCCAGGGAACGGTAACTGCCATAAAGGATCAGGCCTAATACATGCATTACAGAAGCAAGGTAGCTCCTTTGCTTGAGGTCTGGCTGATTCACTTTGCACATACCACTGCTTTAGCATTACATCCTTATCTAATGGTAAACCTGTTTCAACAACATGCAATACATATTAATGCAATATGCACTGCAACACACAATACGCATCCAAAGAAATATGCCAATGCAAAACTCTGACTGCTCACGCATAGCTGGGCTAACAAGGAAGAGTCTTTTGTAAAAGATACTCAAGAAATCACCTGAAACCATGAGACCTGAGGGGTCTCAAGCAATCAGCAATACTGAGACCTAATAACAGATGCTAATTCATGAAAGAAACACAAACAGTGGGACTGAGGTAATGGCAGAGATTTCATTAGTGCAATTACATTTAAAATGGTATGTTCTTTAATAGAATTTAAATAAGGCTTTGAATAATTACACACACTAAAACTAACATTCCATAACCTTATTCCACATGGAAAAGCAGCAGAAACAACCCTCTGGACTGTACAAGGTCCAATTAATGAGCAATTACATTCAAAAAGTAGATCAAAACAGAAACAACTCTTTTCCCCAAATGCTGCATCATCTTTAAAGTCAACTTTCTCCCCTAGTGTGAGAAGTGTGAAGAACAGATGAACCGGGCTTCAGCCCAGTAGATTTGGCCTCGTCAAAATACCAGTAGTGCTTTCCAACTCAGTCTCTCCTCATTTCTTTAGGGGTGATGGAAGCTCATGGAAAAAGAAGTGAATTTCCAAAGCAAGAGAAGATGAATTGTCCTTTCTCCAGGCCCAACAATATACGTAAATTATGGAACTTGGAAAAAAAAAACCCTACATTACACTGTGGCATGTGTTTACGATGCATTTTCTCCTTTAGAAACTACTCACAGATAATGGGGCAGGGTGGGTGAAAAAAATCAAAGCAGCATATGAAATAGTAATATACTGTTTCAAAATCTGCACCGTCCTGCAGAACCAGGATTTATAATTTATTCAGATTGTTCTCAACAGATCCAATCTATGCTGGATATGTAAAAACCAAGAGACTAAGTCATCAAGGAAAACCAAATGAAAAAACCTGCACATTGCGAGAGTTTTTAAAAAGAAACAAAATAAAAAATTCCAAGAAACACTGACGAAAGCTCAGAAAAATTTATCATCAATTCTGAAGTGGGGCCTTGTGACATCATCTGGATTAATGAAGACAGAGATGGACTTCCCAGGGTTCTCAGTCACTAGCTGTTGCAACTTTTTGGCTAATCGGTCATCAGGCTGGTTGGTGTCCCCTCCATCTGACTGTGGGGAGGGGATGCTGGTGGTGCTGCCCCGTCGCTGGAGCTCAAGTGTTAGTCGGTTGGCTGCTTTGACATGTTCTATGGCAGTTCGAAGGTGCTCGGCAGGGTCTGAGCGGACCGAGGACAGCTTCCGTGCATGCAGCATCACGGTTTCTTCAGAGAGGTGCTCCAGCATATTGCACTGGGGGATGAAATAGTTAGGGCACATCTTGTTGACCAAGCAGTGCTGGAGATCATCAATGAGACCCAGGAGGAAATGGGCTGCATAATCCTCCTGGGCCAAGTAGCTGGCTGGCAGCCTGTCACAGGCCCACAGCATCATGCTCCGCAGGTGATATGGACTAATGGCTTTGGGGCGGGACAGCAATTTGATGATGATAGCTTTGCAGGCCTGATAGGCTTGCATGAGGCTGCTGGAGATGCACTTTTTCAGCTGCACTTCACTCCTGGCAAATGACAGCCTCCATTCATTGTCCTTCTTCCCCTTGTAGGAACATGCAGGCACTAAGTAAAACCCACTTATGACTTCCTCCTCTGTGATCTTCCCATCCCAGAAGTGGTTCTCCATCAGCCAGCTCTGTGCCACAGCTGGCCAGCCTTTGAAGGACACCACAGGGACAATGTCATATAGCATGCGGCTGCTACCGACTCCCAAAATGATGGATATGATAGTCCCATTCTTTTCTACCTTCTCCACCTTTGGCATCCCTCGTTGGGGCTTTTTCTGGATCTCGGAGAGGACAATGCTAATGGAGTCATAGAACCAGTCTGCAACTTTCGTTGGAGAGAAGAAGTAGTTGGTAGCTCCATTGATATGGTCCACAATTGTGCAGCAGTCCTTCCATTTGCTGATAGTTCCTTCATCAAACAGACGCAGGCTCAGCCAGGAGTGGCACAAAGCCGAGTGGCGCATGTCCAGGGTGACTGGTTGGTTGCGGTCATGCAGCTTCAGTGCAGGCACAAGCAGGGTGAAGTCCATGTCATAGTCTGTGCCTCGTGCATAAACATTCAGCTCATCCAGGTCAATGTCCACCACACCTTCCCGCACACCACCTGAAAGCAGCAGATACTCGTTGGCTACAGGCAGCTTCTGGTCAAGTTTCTGAACCATGCCTGCAAAAGACAGAAAGAGAAGTCCTTTCAGAAAATGGCAAACAAATCTGAGATACAGGATTTAGCCAGGATGAAAACCCATTCCATACCCAGCAGGAAAGAAAAGGAACCAAAGGTATCCATCACGGTTTTTGTGACATAAACACACATCAGGCCCAGCACTCAGACAACCTTTAGTCCCACCTGACTCAGGGCAGGGCCTTTCCTGCATTCCTGGGAACAGGTGAAGTCTACCCTAAACATCTTATTGAGAGCAATGGAAAAAAGCAGAAGCCTCTAGTAAAATGCAGCAAAGCAACTTCCAGGACTAAATTTAACTTCTTAAACACCTTCTAAACCAGTTTTTCACCATACTGACACTCATTTCCATGGTATCAATATGTTTCACCAACACTTCAAAAAGAAAGAACATTAATTGACTCGCTGTTCTTATTTTCTCTCTGGTGTAAGAGCTGGACCACCATCAGAAGGTTGGCTTGTATATGAGTGAATGAATAGCTACAAATGTTAGTTCAAGCAGGTCTAATTTTACTATCTGCTTTACATTTACTGATGAACAAGGCAACACGAACAAAGGCAATCCTTCTCTTATGGGTGAATGGACACAGGTTAAACAATCAGGTAGTTAGAAAAGTCAGCTCTGAAATTGGTTTTTTGAGCTACAATGATGGTATCAAGTCATAAAATATCTGATCAGCCCTCCCAGAACACAGACATTAAGACAGATTTCTATTTTTATCACCAAAACCAGACACTTTCCTTCACCCTGCGCTGCCCGCACCAGTTGCACAAATCCAACTTTTCACTGGGTGTTCTATATATACCACCATAGAACATGAACAGCAGACTGAGAAGAGACTCCACACAGTAGCTGTGATATTAGCACCTCGTTCAGTGTTCAAATTAGGTTTAAAATTGAGCTCTGAACTTCAACTGCTCTGTAGTCTGCTCCTGCTGTTTGGCTGCTTCACTCCTGGTGTTCGTCTTGTGGTTAAATGCTCTTGATTCCTTCCCAGTCTCAGTTCAGTCAACACACTCAGGCCACGAAGGAAAAAGGCCAATAACTCTGAATGGAGGTGCTGACGCTGTTATAAGCACTGGAACAGGGATAGATCATTATTCCTTACAAGGACAAACATACTAGTTTCTGTTGGCATGCATTACTGATTCGAGCTTTCGAACAGCAATATAGCTTGTTTTTATCAAGGGTGGTCAAATAGAGACCTTCCATTACAAGGAAGTCAGTCTTAGAGAGACATCAGTGTGAATAACTAGCCAGAGGCATAACAGAGCGAGCCAGAAAGCTGCCAATCACACTGTCAGCCCAGGAACCACAGACAGACACATTAGAAATGTTTTTTACTTAAATAAAAACGATCAGTGCTAGAGTCTGAGCACACATCCTGGCATAGCCCAGGGACTGCAGAGCCTTTCCTGAGGCAATGCATCCCCATGGGATCACAAACACTGCCTGAACCAAGTGGGTCTCCATAGCAGAGTGCAGCAGCAGCAGCAGCATAAGGCGCTGAGAGCGGCACAAGGCTGAGTGGCATTGCAGTGCTTTGGGAGAGACTCACCTGCCTTTTCCTGCATGCTAGGACAGCAAAAAGGAAATGTTATGTGAATCCACATAGGTAAGCCATGACCAGAGCAAAATCTAAAGCTGTGCAGACACTGATTCCTTGGAAAAGCCAAGGAGAATTTAGGAAGAAGCCTGTGTGTGAAGCAGAATGTATCTTGGGGCAATATTCAGTCTAACTATGCAATACCGCATGTGAAATTCCTTGTTAAATACACTTTACCTGTTCCATTCATTTCAAGAGCACTGAACCCAGTCCATTTTGCTGCACTGAGCTCAGATGATTTTCCTGCCAGGCAGACAAGGACATAACCCTTTCCATTTCACGCAGCTCCAGGGGCTGCAAGACAAGGATATAGCTCTGAACGAGTACTAAGAAACTCCCCATGTTAAATCCTGAGCTAATCCCATTCTGCGATCTTGCCACATGCTGCCCTGTTCATCCTCAAAGGGTAATAACCAGGAAAAGCTTCTGTCAACCACAAAAACATTTTCTGAGGCTTAGATACACAGTGAGCTATGATACCCTGATCTATGGAGTGGCACAGCCTTGCACAGGCTTCTCTATCCCAGAGACCAAGTAAGTAGCAGTCACTCCTTCACTGTACCCAGAAGGGGTTTTCTAATGGGTACCTAAATTGATGTGACTTCGGCAGCCACTGCTGACACACTGCTTCTGAATCCTGTCCTTGCAACAGTGCGAGCAGTCCTAGTGCTTTATACCCCACCTGTAAGTTGAGTCCAAGACCCAGGAAGCAGAGTCTGGGTCAATCACATCATAGACAGGGAGCAATTTTTTTTTTCCTAAGTCACTACTGGCCCTGACTGTGGGGTGGCACAACTATTCAGGATATGTAGGGTTCTGATGATACTGCCTCTACACTGACCGAAAATTTTCCACTCAGGACTGTTCCTGAAATGGGCATACAGAATGTAACTATCCTAGAGAAGAAACTGTTCAAATCTATAGGACTCAATAAAGGATGCACTTTTCTAAATATTTTTAAACTTGAAGGATGAAAACTGTTCTGTGAAGTTCTGCAGTTTGCCCTTTGCACCAAAACTTCTATCCTCTGGTACAGCCAGAGCTTTTGACTGAAAAATAAAATCATATGATTTTTCTAAAAGATAGAGATTCTCCACTATCGAATCTACTGTGGGATGAGTTCCTCTCCTTGGCTTGAAGAGATCCTTCATCCTTATGTGGGAACAAGAGTGCTGACAGTCTGATCCCATTCAACCAAGAGCAGGAGGAGCTCCAGCCCTGCTTTCTAAACACCCCATGCTCATCTGCTTGGAAAATAACAGTGAACATGCATGACCCACCTCCAAAGCCAACTGAGAGCAGGAGCCACTCCTGAAATGTCAGTTCTATATTACCTTACAGCACTCCTGCCTCCACTAACACAAAGCAAACCTTGCACTGGACAAAGTCTGCACAGCCTGCTGTACCACCAGAGGGGTCACAAAATGCCAGCTAGCAAAGAGAAGGCTTCTGTTCCTGGTGGGTAGGAAACATTTCAGGAAGAACCATCCCATAGAGTCAGAGGTGCAGTTCTCCAACACTGTCATGTGGGTATTCCCACAGAAGGGATACTTCTTTTCCCTGTAGCAAAGAAAAAAGAGAAGACCAATTTCAAATATTCTTGCAATAAAACATGCTTTCTGCCCACAGAACACTCTTTACATTTCCTCTAGAAAGAAAATGTTTTGAGTGCTCACCATTAAGCCTAGTTTGCAAGGCTGAAGACTCCTGAAAGGGAAAGGTGTTGCATACTGCCAGTAAGTCACTTGATTTCTCTTCTCCAGAACTCTAGATCTTCCAGCAGAAGAGGAATATGAAAAAACAGTAAGGCAACGGCTGCAGGAAATTATCTGATAAATCATCAATATCTCTCTACCCAGCTGGCTGCAGTTTAAATCTAACCCTTGAGCTCTTCCTAGCACAAAATTTCCCTTTCAAGGCCTGAAAAGACATCTGCAGCTCTGCCACAGAACTAGAGAAGGAATTTTTGCTAACAGATCACAGCAGCATTGCTGATCCAAATGAAGAGGTGGAGCAGGGAGTTGAGATGAGGTCCCCTTAAGAAAAATATATTTAGAATAGGCATAGAGTATTCTATAAATAGTTGAGATGGCCAAATTCAGGATTCATGAAGGCTTTAGGGCTTTGCAATGTCTTCAGACTGCCCTCCTTACTCAAAAATCTATTTGAAATGTGAAGGGATTTCAAGGAATCCCATTAGCCAACACTGTACATACACTACCCTGGCACAAAGCTTTCATCCCAAGTTTCTACAGTCCAAATGCAAGCTGAAAGAATCATGTGAACGTACAACAGATGAAGGCACTCCAGTTCAGCAACCATGTAAGTGCAAATACAAAAAAGAAAAATATCAAGATTGGTACTTGACCCAAGATAATAGCACCAGGGGGCCATTTGAGTTCTATGCATCTCAGTACCAGGACCACCTGGAAGGAGGGAACAGGGGTTACAGATAACCTTATGAAATTTACAGAAGCCCTGTGAAGTTGTCTGTAAAGACCAAACCCAGAATTTGTAGGGTAAAATACAAAAAAATCATATTAGTTGAAGGACCAGCTTGTTGTTTCTTCAGTGTCAGGAATAACGGATTTATTTCTACTCCAAGCACTGTGATACAAGGAGAAAAAAGACAGAGAAAAGAAATTTTACCTTTATATAATACCTACATTTGGGACACATCCTTGAATGAACTGGGACTTTGATGCAGATGACACAGACTACTCTTCCCATTAAAAAAAAAAAAAAAAGAAGGCAAAAAAGCTATGTAAAAATACTCTCCATCTTTGGAAATCACAGAATTTCAAATGAACTGATTTCAGGACCATTGCAGTGTGTGCTGTGATCTGCTAATATTTCATAAAAAGGTTTGTGTAAATAACAAGGAACACAGATTTGTCTTTGACAAAACAGACCACAAGAAAAATTTACATAAAATCTTATTTCTAACATATGCATTTTCTAATTTTGGGTTTCTTCTTGAAGCCTTCCTTCCTGATGCCTCAGATATGCAACCATTACCACCAAAAGGAAACATAAAATCAAAAAAGATGCTGTTCTGTTAGTCTAACTTGGTCTTATCAAACGGAATGGGGTGATGTTCAGGGCAATCACTGAACTCAGAGAATCTTCTGCTGCATGGGAACTTGAAAGAGGCCAAAAGAACAGTGGGGTGCTCAGAAAGGCTCCACAAAAGAGAATCTGCAGAACTTTGTACACAGAAGAAGCCTATCATGGAAGTTCTTCTGGGAGCCAAGCCAGACTCAGGTGCTAGCTCTGCATTGCTCCTATTCTCCAGTTTAGACCTCAGTATCTACAGTGGCCTTGATCATGTTCCACATCACCCTGGTGGACAGGAGACAGTCCACACAGGGCACAGCCTTAATTTTCTTCCTGAACCCCTGCATCACCCACTCCTCCTGCACAGCCTGCGGGGCTTCCTGTAAGCTGCTGAGACCATGAGTTATGGTAACATCCCTGTCCTTGCAGACTTTCTGTGCCAGGAAGGGTTTGCAACCTGGCCCAGAAAGCTATCTTGGTCCCTCACAGATAATCTTCAGCTTCTTAAGATCACAAATGTATTCTATACATCACCAGCATAAGAGGCAAATGAACCATAAAAACACTGTGGCCAGGCTGCTGAAGACCTTTAGGGGCACAATGTTCGCTGAACACATGTAAACAATATGCACAAGCTTATCTGTGGATAAGCCAGGAGCTTGCCCCTTCTCTCCAGCAGGAAAAGACTGAATGTTAATGGTGAGGGGCTGGCTGCAGCCCACAGGCAGCTGTGCCATGCAATTCAGCAAACAAAGATGATGTTTGCTGCTGCTCTGCTCACCTCTTGACTTTGCCATCTAATCTGAGATGAAGCATAAGTCTGTGTAGCATCAGCTGTTAAAAATAGCTGCAGCACAGAATAAACGTGCCTGGTACCTGCACTTCAGTCCCATACTGGAGTTCAGAAATGCCAGAATACCCTCTCCTGCTCAAAGATCCAAAACACAGTGGATTCAACTTAGGCACGAAGTGCTGTCTGTGAAGGAACGTAAGAACTGGGACACTCAGATGCTTTACACACTTCAACACATCCACCTGGACAGAAGGGAGGAAAAGGAGAACTGGACAAAATTAGAAATGTCCTTCTCCCAGCTTCTCTCTCTCCCTCATGCACCAGATGAAAGCCTACAGAATCAAAATTGAGATTTTTCTCTGGAGAAAAACAATACCTGAGCCGGCATTCTCATTGATATCTTCTTCCCCCTGTTCTTTCTTACTTTGCAGGTAATTTCCACAAAGCAAGAGTTTTGGATGCTAATCTCCTCAATCAATAGCCATGATGTGGTGTTCTGGCACTGATCATTGACTGACCTTGCATTTCAAGTGTGCCCTCTTCAAACCATTAGCTTGTGCTCTAGCAGAAGTTTCCTGTTACTTGCAGCCAGTCTTGCACACACCTGACTATTGTCTCAACCAACATTTTTAGAAATCCTATGGAAAGAGAGGGAGTATGATGCTGTTGCTACTGCAATCCCATCACCTAGAAGGAAATGTAGGTATACACCCCCGATAAAAGAAATCAGAAAGTTCCCACTGACATTAATAGGGCTGTATGTTTAAATTCCTCCACAGATCCAGCTGAGGCTCTGGGCAAGTGAACTCCCACAGAGGAAAGGTCTCCAGAAGAGTTCCAGGAACCAATCACATTTCTGAGGAGACAGTGCTAGAAATTGCTTTTAATTCAACAGATCTGATTTGCCTTCATTTGTTCAGCACTTCCAGCAAGAAGCAGCCCACAGCCCTTGTAGCGAAGCTTGCCCTGTGACACTGCATGCCCCAGCTCCAGGCATGTTTTCTGGGATATGCAGAAATATGTCACTGGGAAACTAACAATGCTTTGTGGGGATGTAGAGCCCAAGCTCAGGGTCTAAGCCAAGCTGAGTCTACCCAGGTTTTAAGGGAGCTGACATACCTGCTGTCAAAGGCAGGGGTAGTGCCTATTCATTTCCCTAGGGTGGACAAAAATCACTATATTGGGTGTATGCCCCCCTTATGCTCCCTGGCAGAAGGGAGAAGGGAGGGAGAAGACATATAGAAGGAACCTTCCTTATATATCTGATCTCTTCTATAGGGAAAGCTAGGGATCACACACATATACTACTGACTCCCTCTTTTCTTCTGCTTAATCCTTCCACAGCATCCAGCATAGCCAGCACCCTTGATTTTTCCTCACAGGTCTACCCAGTTTGATGCATAACCTTGGGAATGCCCTTTTCTTCTTCTATATAAAATCATTACCATCTTGTAAGCCCTAAAAGCTAAGGAAGTCTGACCTCCTGGATGATCAGAAAGTGTTTGGAATTGCTCAGACAGCACTAATCACACACCACATGCTATTAGCAGAGAACCAATTTGTAAGCTCCGGATCTTCCATGCTGGCCAGGCAGTTCTTACTCTTGACTGCTGTAAGAAACACATGAAACCCCAGTCTAGTAAAAAACAAAAAGCTTTTGTAATTTTTCTGTAAAGTCACTACACAGGGACTCTGCAGTTCCTTGACAATTCTGCTGCAAACAGCAGATCTTGCAGAATAGGAATGCTGTTCAAAGGAAAGATCTCCGCAGAGGTCTCCCAGCTATGCCCGAGCAATGCGTGTTGAATTTCAGAGGCTTCTTTAAGACAGGATGGGAGGCCTCTCTGATGCATCTGGACTGCACAGATTCTTCTGTTTCCTTTGGTAATTGCAAATCTATTTATGAACAGCACAAGTTTTTGTTACGCAGAAGAACTGAGAGAGTCAGCTCTTTAGGGGAGTCTTTAGTTACAAAGCACATTTTGAGAGGACTCAGCGGAAGCAGGCAGGGGGCGGGAGAAGAGTGGGGAGACTGAGTCGTGTGATATCAGTTTAGTCAAATATGGGAGGCAAGTGAAGGAAGCTGCTCCTTGCAGACTGATACACCAGTGTCCTACTGATTCTGCTCCTTTTAGAAATCTTGTGACATGGTGACAGAACACACTGCAGGGAGATAGCACCCCCTTGTAAAAGAAATCAGCTTCTTTCTCCAAAGTCTTCTTTAAAAACAATCTTAAAAGTAGTGTCCCAGTTTTTTTTTCCAGTTCTCATGTGTCCTGGTGGAAGCCACCCACCTAGCTGAAATCCTGTTTGCCAACGGAGAGGGGTGTTTCATAGTGCAAGCAGGAAAAAAAAAAAAAAAGGCAAGCAAAGAAAGAGCCCAGATTCAAAGGGTGAGCCTGTACAGCAAAGAGTGGTGCTGCCACAAACACCCAAACCCACCCTGGCACCAAAACCAGCAGCAGGGTTACTGTAGTGACCTGCTTGGCTAAACCACTCAGGTCTAAAGAGACCACAAAAGCAGGAATAGATTGCTTCCAGAGCTGGAAACAGCATTTTCAGAGGGAGTCCCCACATTTCTGTGCACCTCTGCTTTGGGCAGGAAAGAGTTTTAGAGTCATGTTACAAAACGATGCTGGGTTTCCAGCCTGCCAGTCTCCTTATCCAGTGGACTTGATCCAAAGTCATATTAGCCAAACTAAGGTAAGAGTGACAAAAGCTGAAAGCCTATATAGAATATAAAGTGCAAGACAAAGAGGTGCTCTAGGGTCTGAAGAATATGGTGATGAGGTCTGAGAGCAGCTGACAAGCAGAACAGAAGGAAGAGGAGACAGAAAGGATACTTACAGAAACAGTTTGCTGCTACACCCTGCTTAACACCGTACACTGTGTTCATAGGGTGTCTACATTTTCAAGTGTGCATAAGACACAAAATTCCCTTTGGAAATGGCACAAGATGCCATCTATCCTGGAACTGCAATCCCAGAGACAAAACATGCCGGAAGACAGATTGCTTTAACAGTTCCACCCTCTGGGAAGCAAGGGCTACACAGGGTCTAGATGGGCCATTTCTGCTCACACCCTCATGGAGCACTGCTAAGTATTCAGCACGATGTTACATCGAGGGAGACTCCTCAGGATTCATCTTTTGGATCTGCTTACAAGGTAACAGCAGTGGGCAAAAACCAGGTTGAGCATCCTGAGTGCAAATGTGCAACTCCTTGCACCAGAGGCTGTTCTGCCCTTGTTTTCTAGTCCTTTCACTGTTACTGAGATCTTTACAAGAGCACAACATCAGTGAGGTACATAACACGTCCATCTACCCTAGAATCCTGTCTCAGACAACTGCTGCTCAGTGCTTTCAGAGGAAGAACATAAGAGCAAGGAAAATACAACATAATAACTTTCCCTCTGCAATCTCCAAGCAGTCTCTGGCTTTTCTATTTCCCAAACCAGACACAGTATTTGCAGCTTTGTCTTTAACAGCACTGACAGATTTATCTGCTGGGAATGTCTCTCATTACTTTTTAAATCAGTTATATTTTTGTTATAGTCAGTGCTTTGCAGCACTGTATTTCACAAACCACATGATGTTTCAAAAGGATTTCCTTTTTCTGGCTTGCTAGGAAATAAAGAAACTTACCTAACCATGGTATCTTCCACAGATCACTGAAGATTTTACATGACTCTATCAGTCATCTTTCTTCCACGTGGAAAAGGACAACTTACTTAAACTTTGTATAGTTGACTGTCCTTCTCTGCTCTTGTTTGGGCCTTGGTATTGCTACACTCTATAAAACGAGGTGGTCAACACTGCATTACACGAGTTATAGCTTCAAAATCTGTCATGGATTTTTTTTTCTTTCCCTTACCAACACAGAGGTTTGGAAGCTGGATCCCTGTTCCCACTACCAGCTGCTAAAAACAGCTAAAAGAGGGCGGCTGATAGCTTTGCATTCCAGCCTAATGGCTGGGGAGGACTCGGGGAGGTGGGGCGGGGGGAGAGAAGTTTTTCTGGATTTTTTTTTGCCACACTTCTCCCCTCCGGCTGTGATGTGGGTGCCAGCCACGGTTTGCTGAGCTGGTGGAAGCCCTGGGAGGGAGCTCCCTTTGCTCAGCCCCCCCAAATCCACTCGCCCCGTCCCGTTTCTTCGGGGAGAGAGCAATCACCACGACCTGGATTTCCTACAGACTCCCTGAGGGCTGACGCCACCTGCAGAGGAGTCGCTAAAACCCCCACCTCCCCAACGCTTTTGGACAAAGGACAGGGAGAGTGTCTTTACACTGCCCAAGGGAAAGGTTTCATCACGTCCTGGTGGCCGCCATTCCCACGTGAGTTTTTCGTAACCAGCACATCTCCCTGGTCGTCCACCTGTGCCTCGCCGGAGTTCATGAGTGACTTTCGCAGCCACTGCCTCCCGAGGTGCGGCATCGCCTCCCGCCGTCTGTAAATACAACCGCACCGAGGGGGCAGAGAGAGGACTTGTTTGAAGGTTTTGAAAGGTTACAGTGTTGTTGTTTGTTCTGTTCTGGGTTTGGCTATATAAATATTCATATATATATATGTGTGTGTGTGTGTGTAGTAAAGAATTGTTATCCCTGTTTATACATTTTCTGATTAATTTCAAAGGTTGTGGTGGTTTTTGGGAAGAGGCCCCCTTCCTAGTCCAGATAGACAGTTTTCTTTTAAACTGAGATAACATGTAAAGGTGACTTCTGGTTGGATATCTCCACAGTCTTCTGGAAAATACTTAAGCAGCCTTGCTTGCTAAATTAGCCCCACTCCACTGCAGGTTTGCTCAATGTAACAAAGTCCTTCTCCCTAGAATTTAATTTCACCTTCAGGATAATTCCCTTGAAAAAGCCAACACCAATCTCATCACTTTACAACGGGTGTTGCTGACACTGGAAAAGAGCAGTGGAAGTAGGACAGGGTAAGGTTTTGGAGGCTGCACAGGAGAACAAAGTCCCCAGCCTCCCTCAAGCTCTCATTCCAATCTGACTAGTCAGCGCCAGGTGCCTCTCACAGAAAACACGTGGCAGTTCTCCAGTGATGAGCAAAGCCTTTCTCTTCCAGACTTGGGAACACATTCTCCTCTCATTCCAGTCAGCCAGAGGGGCACGAGAATGTATCAGGCAGAACTTCACTCCAAGGTTGCAAATGTGCTTTGGGCTCCCCTGTGATGGCTTTCTGTTCTCAGTTACTCTCTGGTATCTCTTTGCCCATCCTAAAAAGGCTAAGTTGCTACACCACTTTATGTTCTGATGCCAGGCAGAGGGCTATGTCCAGAGGAATGCCACCACACCCTCACATCCTCTAAATAACACAAGAGGCTCCACTGTAAATGCACTTTGAGCTATTCTGCCAAGCTTTCTGCTTCTAGTTATCCAACACACCAGAAATTCTCTTCCCAGCTGCTAAATTACCAGCTTGCTTTTTGTTTCTTTAGCAATTGTTTTCTACAAAGATAAGTCACAGCCAGAGCAAATCACAGCACTATTCCTTATGAACTGGGCCTGAACTAACACTGTCCATCCTCAGTACCTGCCTGTTCTGTAATAACAGCTCTACCTCAGTGCAGAGCTGCAGATTTGTCCTTGACTCAACAATTCTTCACTAAATCATTCGGCAAAGCTAAACTTACATGTGGAGTATACATGGCAACTAACAGTCTTTGGAAGGCTGATGAATAACCACAAGTGTAACTCATCTAATGTTCTTGATTTTCCCTTAAAATCCATCAAACTTGGCTCTTGGGGTCAATGACATGATTGTAATGGCATCCCCTTTCAATTGCTTTCTCTTCATCTACCAATGACTAAATCTGTTTAGGTTTATACCATGGGACAGATCCAAAAAAGAGGGAGTGAAGGATGATTCCAGGAAACTGGCCAAGCACCGGATGAGTCCTGGACACAGAAGAAATCTGTTGTCTGAGTACAGAAGGAAAGCAGTACCTTCAGAAGCTTTTCTGAGGCATCTGGTGGAGAAGATGACATGAATCAAATCCTCTCTCCAGCCGCCAGAATTCACTGGACTCCATTCATACAGAGCTAACCCAGCCCCTTTGACAAATCCTGCATCCAAACACTAGGAGAAGCCAAAACAGATAGGTCAAATACAGCTAAAACAATGAATACCAGAACCACAATATCATTTTTCTCTGTCCTTGCACATGAGCGTGGACCAAACTAGCAAGATGAGACAGGGAATGCAGATCCTTGTCAGAGAGTGCTGAAAAGAAAAAGGCTTAAACAATATAGCTGTGGCTCAGATCATGAAAGGCAAGTTTTCCTGCAGAACTAACCAATTTCCCACCCAGAAGAATACTGCCAAGGCCATGTGGAGCTGGATCAAGTCACCTATATGAAATATTTTTGTCAAGACCCCATATACAGCATCACCTGTATAAAAAGTGCTCGCTGGCTTTCACAAGAGAAGTTGTTACAGGCCAAATTTGCTGTTAGCAGAAAACAGAGCAGCTCTGCTGAAGTGAATGGAAACACCTGGCAGAAATTTCAAAGGCATTTCTTCCTGCTTTCCATGGGAAACAGGCAGAGGAAAACCTAAGCCCTACAAACTTTGCCTATCCACGTCCCATTGGACCTACCATCCTGCCCCAGCTTCATCTTGCAAAGGTCGTATTTGCCAGCAGAAGTTTCTAACAGGGACTGTCAGTCCCAAATTTTCAGATTTTATAGTCATTTATGTGCAGTTGAGCATAGTCATCTGTTAAAGAGCATAACAGGAAGCACTGTGTGGATTAGATCTCCATTGAGCATCAAACCCACAGCCCCAGCAGCTGTCAAAGATCTCTTATCCCTGTAGCACAGGTAGTAGTCAGGAACCATGGGAATGGAATAATTAGAGTAAAAGAGAAAGGGAAAAGCAACCTCTGCTAAGCAGAATAGAACCTGTAGAACCTGGATCACCTTGTGTGAAGGCACGTAAAATGCCATTGTTACTTTGGCACAGGACTTCAAAGGTGAAAGGCACTGTTACTTAAGAAAGCAACAGTAAGAAGTCACATAGCCAGGTGGCCCTGCAAGATCCAGGTATTGCAACTGCTGTCCTTCCAGTGTGTGGTGTGGGTTGGCTGGTGGGAAGGAGGAGCTGGTGGAGCTCTGAGGCAGGGGCTGGCAGTGCTCACAGCCAGCCAATGCCCTGTAAGCATTTGCAGTGAGATGAGGGCTGCATTTTTGGAGAAGTTCTCTGTTACCATGAACAAGGCTTGAAATGCCCTTTGCACAGTTCTCTCATCCCAATTTACCTGCTGTCCTCACTCAGGAGAAATTCCAGGGGACCAGTCACACCTGTTGCACACCCTTTTTGTTCTTACGGGGAATGAAAAAAGCCTCACACACACATTTATTTAAAGCAGGTCTGGTGATCTCTCAGCTCATCAGGAGGATAGCTATGTTGTGAGGTGAAGGAGAGAAGAGAAAGCAAAATTGTTGCTGAACAAGTAGAATATTCACAAAGTATATTTCAGGAAGCCATTCCCTCCAATAGGCTACTCCCAAAGTAATGACTCATCTAAAAATCTAGCGGAATATGGACATAAGCAAGATGTGGGTCCAGAGAACTGTCAGAAACTTATGCAAAAGACCTCATGAAGTAGGATCTCCAAGTCTCTTGTAATGGAAAGCTGATGACAATCAAAGCTCATTCTTCAATTCCCGTCTCCTATCAGGGCTGCTTCACCTTGCTGACTCTGAAAGCTCATGTGAGCGGAATCCCATTCACCAATCCACCAATCCCCCCAAGTTTTAAGAAACAAGCCCAAATATATGAAGAGAGAGGCCATGATATCACAGCAATGTTGTCCAAGTTTCATTTTTTTCCAGACATTTTTGTAAGCAGGACAGAGGAAAGAAAGCTATTACTCAAAATTCAAGCTCAGTAATACAGTAAATTCAGTTAGTTAACTTAGCTTTCCCCTGAAAACGTGATAACTAAAAATGCTTAGTTTATATTCTACTTTATTTAAGAGAGAACCTCATATCACTCCAGTAATAAGCCTTAAGGAAAACCACAGTGTACAGGTAGAATTTTCCTAGCAGGTCTGTTGCATTTGAAGTTTCTTTCAAAAATTAAATTACCTTCTTTATTATCTTACACAGTGCATAATCCTGAATTTTAATCCTACAAATTCCCTAATACACCTGTAGCAATAATGAAAAATGCTAAAAGGCTTTGTTCACAAATGCTGATACAGAAATTATGCTTAGAAGAGGCACGTACATGGAGAACACAGATCCTTCAAATGAATTCAGTAATTAGAAATCTCACCTGTATTTTATAGATGTTGCTGTGAAAATACTATGTAAAATTTTCCCATGGATGCTCAGCTCCAGCAAGGCTTGCTCTCCCTTCCATGAAAACACTTCCCACAACAACGGGGATGGATATTGTTTGAATACAGTTTGCTACACAGAAAGCAACGACTAACACAATCCTTTCTAGTTTCCCACTGACAGCTGGTCCCCACCCTGTGATTAACAGACAAAGAAAGAAGATTACAGACCTTCTAAATTTGCTAACACAGTCTGAGAATTAATTGCATGAGGTAGAAGTGGAAATGTGATGGTGTGAGCTGCTCCTGTAACAAGGATGTTCATGGCCCAAGTCAGACAAAGCTGATGTACAGCTCATACCCAGAAGACATCTGAGCACAATCCAACTTGTTTGTTCCTGGCTGCACTTGAGGAAGAGGTTGGCAGAGGCAGGGACAGAAAAATACTGATTTGTTGCTGAAGCAAATCAGCATAAAAGCACAAGTCATATTCCAAGCTGCTCTACTTGTGCCTATGCAGACCTCCCTTGTATGACTGGCTGGGCCAAGAGCTTTTCTATTCAAATATATGTTCTTCTGCTCTCCCTGGTTCACAAACAACCTACTGGGAGAACTGTAAAAAGACCTTTCAGGTCACAAGGGATGAAAGGTGTCATGCCGAATGGGATTTGGGGAGTTTCCTAGCTAAGGAAGATATCAGCCAGCCCTTATCCACAGGCATAGCCCAGAGGAAGGCAAAAGTATGCAGATTCCCAAAAAGGCAACATTTTCTTGCGCTCAGACGTGTCACTGGCATCCTCTGCCTATAGACAAGGGCACTACTAGGAGAACACTGTAAATTAGAATCAGTTGCCAAACCCCAACTCCCTTCCCCAAATTATATTGTGAATACTCAGAAATCAAGCAAGAAATATACCACAGAACTTTGTGGTTGAGGAAGAAGCACTATTTTACTCCTTTGGAGAAAGATATCTTATGAAATCACAACCCTGCTAAAACATCTCTTTGCTTTCCCACACTTAGGACATTCTACTTTGCTGCTGATCCTTTAGATCATGATATTGATTTTCAAACCTTACTGCAAACGTTACTGTCAAGTTACCCGTCACCTTAACAAGAAGACAGGAAACATTATGCCTTCCTAAGGGCACGGTCATTGTTCTTCCGTGCCGGAGATCCCAGGGTTGGGAAAACTCGGGGAAAACCGGTGCGTGCAATGCTCCGTATGGCCAGCAGATGGCAGGAATGCACCGGGCAGCAGAGGGAGACCGGGATCCAGGCGGGACACAACGGGAAAGCCTTCCCACTGCAGCGGGAAAGGGAGAGAGCCTCATGCAGCCACGCAGACATCTCTCCCCGCCACCTGCTAGGGTTTACAGCGAAGAGGAAGCCAGCTCCGACACAATTATTGCGAAGAGAGGAAAGAGACCTCCCGCACCGAGCTACCAGCTACCAACTCACATCTGCCGCATCTACTCATCTGGTGTACGGCAGAAGTTCTCTGGTAGCAAACAACGCAGAGGGTGGGAGCGAGATGCATCTTTAAGAGGGGATAAGCCAGAAGATAGACACCAAACCTGTCTACAAATCCTATTTAATGCCAGATTTCCAGCTTGTGACGACTGAAGGGAAAGGCCAGCATTTTGTCCAAACCATCTGTACAGGGCTCCTTTTGTGTTGTTTCTCTTTGCGTATTTGTGCCACTTTGCATAGCAGTGCAACTCAGCAGGCACTGAGCATTACGGCTTCAAAGCAGAACAATTGCTGTTTATAGAAGCACTGTCAAGAAGTTATTGCTAATGTATTTTGCTAAGTTATTAAAATAGCAGTGCTCTGGATGAGTCATTGCAGGTAAATTTAGTTCAAAATCCAAATTTTCTATTTCTTCATCAAGAAGCAAGCAAACTCACAGCAAGCACACATCTGCACAGGAGCTGTTCCAGTGTTCAGTGGAAGCAGGTACTTCGGTTTAAGGACAGAACCCTCCAGAGAGGCAGACTAAAGGTGAAATCAACATCTAACTAATCAGTTTCCCCTATTTACTTGTATCCTCAGAACAGAGTGAATACAACAAAAGTAATCTAGGAGCATTCAAAATTAAATGCAAAGGGGATCACCTAGGAATGCACATACACCGATGTGTATTTGAAGAGCAGAACTGGGGTTTTGGAACTGTTTCAAGGCAATAAATGGAGAATCTACCCAGAGATGGGGGTGGAGGAGAAAGGATTAAGAAAAAACCCAACAAAAACAGTGTTCTTGTAAAGTCATGTTTGCATGCTTTAATTCGGTGTATAAAATTTCTGAACTAAATAAATTTAAAATGCACCTAAATAGCAGAGAGAAAGGAAGCCAAAACTAGCTTCTTATTCAAGAAAATTTTATTCCTATTTTGTCAGTGTGACTCCTCAGAGATTAAAGATAGAGATCCTCTTCCAGGAAGAATGCAGAGGTGCAGAGAGTGCTGTGAGCTGCAGAAGAGGTAGGTGGTTACAGCATGACTCCACCTGTAGTACCAGGATCCATTAAACTTCCCATGTGTCAGCTGAGTTATGGACCAGCGAAGGAACAAATGCAGAGTGGGAAGTGGGTGCACTTAATGCAGCCTTAGATGTGTGTGCTCTAACAGATAGGTGTGAACATCTGGCAATGCATAACACATCTGGGATCACGGAGCATCGAAGGAACAAAGCCAAGCATCCTTTGAGTTCACAAAAATAGCAAACGAGCTACCACAAGCACTGTGTTAGTAACGCTGCCACCGCACGCACTACAGCACCATGCCCAGCAACGGCATCAGCTCTCAGGGCGGCTGGGTATCTCCTATAGACACTTCTGAAGCTGCATTTAAATAGCTATTGTCACACCCACACTATAGCTGTAAGCCAGCACAAACCTTAACGGATGACACAAACACATATTTCTCCACTCTTGAACGCTCTTCACCCTGCAAATACTGCTCAGACATTATCATAGGAGATACTGCCAGGATACAGCCCACCAGCAAGCCCATTTCAAACTCCAGAATTGATTTCCAAGTATTGGAACGTAATCCCTGAACAGCACACTGATGCTCCAGGGCAGGATGCAGGGTGTCCTGTCATGTTCTTGTTCCCCCCAAAATCCACCTTCAGTCAGGAGTCTGGATAACAGGGATGTGAATGGATACCTCTAAATCTCCATACCCATTTTCCTGTTCCACTCCAGTTAGAAAGGAAAGGGATGGTGTGCAGGGCATGTCTGCCCAGCCTCAGCAGTCAGTGTGAGGGGCAGATCACTTGTTGCAAGGGGACTGGGTGGAGAACTAGTTTAAAGACCACGGGAATAAATCCTCTCCTTTAGGGAAGTCAGGATAGCAGGTCCTGAGGACCTGCAACACATTCAGAAAATAGCAGAGGAAGCAGAAAAAGTGAACGAAATGGCAAACAGAGCCCTCACATGGCCACAAAGCTTGCAGATTCCATGAGGAATAATTGTTGAATCCAATGGAATCTGGACTGGGTTTGAAGGAAAACTGTGGCAGTTCAGAAGACACATACGGCTTTTAAGCATTGAACAGCAGCACTCACTAGAGCTCCTTGATTTTGTTGCTCAGTCTGCCAAGAGTAAGATGAGCTGGGCATGTGGCAGAGAGGAGACAGAGACTCTGCAATTCAGAGTCCTGCTTTTGAAAGCCCAGAGTATTTCAGCTCAGACGCCTGAGACCGGAGTTTGTGTAACAGAAGAAACAAATGTGGAAACAAGTGAAGGACAGACCGCTTAAGGCAGGGAGGAAATGCAGGAATTGGGCTTTGGAGGAAACTGCATTGCTAAAGAGCAATTGTTTGATTGCATGAAGGACGAGTTCTGGGAGATGGCTGGTTCTCTTGCCTGCTTGAGATGCTCAGCACATAAACAGCCCTCTTTCAATGAGCCCCAAACCACAGCTGCATTCCCCACACCAATGTCTGAAGTGAGAGCAGCCTCTCTTGCCTATTTCCCCTTGTGCTCAGGTGAGCTGACCTGAATACATGACCATCATGCAAGCCTTGTGTCCCTCTCAAGCTGACACACTTTTCCTGCTTTTCCCAACAGGTCAGCTGGATCAGGGGCTGCTCTGCCAACCCTTCTGTTCAAAACCTGGAACATGGACTTCACCCATGGGAACACAGAAGGAACATGAAGTCCATTACTTGCCCCCCAAGCTACAAGCTGCCAGACTGCTTTCTTGACTTCCTTCCCCTGCTCGAAAACAAAACTGGAATTCTCACAGCATCATCTGCTGGCTCCAGAAGCTGGAGTTTTAAATGACAACAAAGAAATTAACATTACTCTTGATTAAAAACAGGAAAAAAATGCAACTATGAGTTGGCACCATTGAAAAGCACTCAGCTGGTGTTTTGCCCCATGTACTGGAGAATGGCAGGGGCATGGCCCAACTGCTAGAGACTTGCACCAGCTCTGGTGTAAACCTCCTTGGCCCCTGACTGCTCAGTGCAGAGATGGTGTGTGATGGTGGAGAGCCAGCCCCTCTGCTGCCGTGCCAGTGGCACCCTCCAGGGCAACAGGGGAAGCAATTTTTTACCTCTTCTCTGTTGCTTCAAATGTGTCTCCACACACCATCCCACTGACTGTCCTGTGGTCACCCTGCAAGGTCACACACGTGCACCAACCAGGCAAGGGCTGGGACAGACAGCCACACACTGCTGGCAGCATGCATGCTCTTCCCATTTTACTGCCTTTTAAAAGCTGTTAACTCGAAGCAGGGAGAAAAAGAATCAATAAACCGAGGAGATGCAATCTCTTTTGAGTATCTTAAAAGCCTGGCTTTTGGCTATTTTCAGCAAATTAGTGAGGGGCTCTTACACACTTATTTCTGGTCTGCGAGGTGAAAGCAGGACTGCTGCCAGCTCCGTGACTCACACAAACACAGGGAAGGAAACATAAACCAAGCTGCCGCTTGCTCTTTCCCAGGGCTTATTCACACCCTTTGTAACTATTTGATGTGCCTGCTCCAGCGCATCCTAAGTTGCAGAATGTGAACAAGCAGGGCTAGGGCTGGGCTTAGGCAGCTTTTGCACAGAATTGCTGCCAGAGGCAGTGAACTTCCCAGTGAGCAGAGAGAGGAAAATGGAGACCTGTCTGCACTTTTGAGACAGTAGCTCTCAACAGTCTCTGCCAGCCGGACAGAAATAACTGTTACAAACCGTTTTTGGCTATGACACACAAGATCCATTCTCATCCATCAGCTCTATGTACCAACCTAACAGACACCTACAGACCTGTTTCTCCCAAAGCCTCCAGATCCTGAGCTGCAGACGAGTGTTTGCATTGCATTCAGGTCCAGGCCTTCAGCAAAGATGTTCTGGAGGTGCCTGACAAGTGTTCAATATTCAGCATTTAGCCATATAGCAAATTCTTTCTTACCTGTCTTCTGTCTTTTTCTGAAGACCCCAGTTTCTAGAGTCCTAAGATGGGACGTAAGTCTCAGCTTAAATTTATGAAAAGAAATGAGCAATTGCTACCCATCACAGCTGCAAATAACCAAAAATACCCTGAAGTAGATGAGGCTCACTTAAAAAGCTGAAGAAAACAGAACAGAAATAAAAATATACCATGAGCTTTTAATTTTAGAGTCCAACTTCTAAGTGCCTCAAGTTTAGTGAACCAGCTCACTGCTCCTCCCTTTGGATGGCTGGCACCAGCTCTCTCTACAAACTTACTGAAGTAAAACAATGGTTAAGTAAGACCCACTAGGTCTCATATAGGAATGTGGAGAGATGGCACTGCTAGGAAAGGGACAGAAGAATGTCATGTATTATTCCCTGGAACAGCGATGTCCTGGGAAAAACACTCCAAAAAAGGATCTGCCTGCAGCCCTAGAGATGACAAGGACAGGCTCTGTTCTTCCCAGGACAGAGACCTTCCTTCTCTGGAGCACAGGAATGCAGTACCTCTTTCCTCAGCACTTCATGGTCCCTGCCTTGCTCTTCCCAAGATGCCCACTTTCTCTGATGGACTGAACTCTGAACTCTGATGGATTTCCTATTATCCCCTTCAGAGTTCTTCCACACAGTCAAACTCTCTTCAGACTCAAAGCAGAACAGCAGCAATGTACACTTGTACTGGAGGAGTTAGAAATGCCAGTGAGCAAGGAAGAAAGGCTCTATTCCAGGGACTACTGCCTTCCTGCCAGGTCCTGCAGTGCAGTACAGTTTGGGTGCCTTTGCCAGGGACAGTAGCAAGCGGCTTCCAGGAGCCTAAAGAGCCCTCACTTGCTCACCAGCTTTACTGCTATGCTCCTCACTTACTTCTTTGCCCAGTGCGAGTCAATTATTCCCACCAGAGTGCCCTGCTTGCCTCACTGGAGCACTTGGAAGAAGCATTCAGACAGGGCAGAATGATGTGACTTGGAGCAGAGCGGGATACAAATGCAAGTTGAATTCAGCAGTTATTCTAACACAACACACACCAGAATATCTAAATCTCAGCTCCTGCCTTCCTTTCCAGCTACTGCCATAGCTCTCATAGCCCCACACACCAGGCAAGGCTCTGTTCAGAGCTCTTCACACTTCCAGGTTCCTCCACCTTCAGCTAAATGTCCCAGAACATCCCCTGGGGCACTGACCAAAGGAAGGGGACAAGCCTTTCAGCACCCCACTTTACTCAGCTCTCAGGACTGGCAGACCTCTGCTGATACCCACAGCACAGAAGAAGAAAACCTCTGCAATGCCATGCTCTAACACCAACAGCTGCAGCCTTCACTGCCTCTTGAGGATTATCCTCCTGTGACCCACTCCCCCAGCTCTTCTCTGTGATCTGCCCACCCCACTCCACAGGCTGGCACAAGGCCAGGCTCCCCCTGCCTCCAATCTCCCTCACTCCATCTGTCCAAGTCCTGGCCTTTTTCAGCACTCATCTGATGCATCAGGGGCACAGCAGCTCAGCACCAAAGCCCAGAGCCTTCCACCCTTCAGATCCCTCACCAAGGGATCCTCAGGGGCTCCCAGCCTCTGACAAGACAAAATTTTGAATGCAATGCTCCTTGAGACCACTCGTTTTTGCCTCCCCTGCCCCATCTGTATGCACACAGGGAGCCAAGAGCCTCACTCCCTCACTATTTCTGGACATGGCCAGCTGCCCCTCTGCCTCTGCCATTTAAGATGTCTGACATAGCAGACAGGCCAGCTCCTGACATTTGGTTACCTTCCAGACTCTGTTTAGCTTTCATCCAGAGATAACAGATCCCTGCCAAGAAACTCAGTTGTCAAGGAGACCTCTTTCAAACAACAGTTTGGTAAAAACTTCATTATTATCTAGGGTAGCACATCTCCAAGGTAGAGCACTCAGGTTAACTGCCTGCTAGGTCTGCTTCAGCTATAATACAGTCTCAGAGGCAAAGGAGAAAACCAAAATGAAGTTGGCAGGATAACCAAGTCCCAGAGTTCACAATCTTACATATATAAAGGATGCTCTGGAGGTAATGCAAGGTCACCAAAGAGAGCTGTGCTCCTCCTAGTGCCATGGCTCAGCCTCCCCCTCACTCTCCTACACTGATTTTATATTCAAACCAAAATGCAAAGAAACAGATCCTAGCCTTTCGCTACCATTGACTGGGTCTCCTCTGGGAACTGCATATTTCAGGTGGCAATATTTAACCTAGAAACAAATGAAAGCAGAAGCATATATACAGAGAGAGCACAAGACCAGACAGGTGGGTCAGGATCTGTGCTCAGCAGAGGGCTGGCAGGCGCTTCCTAATGAAAGATGCAGCTGAAGGGCATGCAAAGGGTTTCACTCCATGGATGCAATTCTCTAGCTCCTGCTCCATGTTTCCTCCCAGTCCTTGTAGAGGACAGATCTCTAGAGCAATAACAGTTCCTTTATTATTTGCCTCTGCCTTCAGCAATAACAATTTCCATCTTCTCTGTTTCTTTCTTCAGAGACTGGGTTAACTAAAAGAGAGAAATCTGCCACTTCTACCCCTCTTACACTACAAATAAAGCTACCTCACAATCTACTGATAACTTCACCAACAGCGAGAAAGCAGCCAGAGAATAGCAGTCAGGAACAAAGAGTGCATGTGGGTAATAAGGAAGAGTTACCCTGCATGTAATCTTCAAAACCAGCCAGAAATTAACCAGTTGCAGGAAAGTGAAGTATTTGCAAAACTACCAGATGTCAGCTGATCCATTCTAATTGCCTGAAATGACAGCTCCTGACAGCATAAAGCTAACCTTCATCTCTTGAGAGGAGTTTCAAAGGTGGAAGACATTTCCTGGCATGGGGAAAAAGCTGAGCTGCGAATTCAGCATATAAGGTACACAACAATGGGAGCCATTTTAAGGTCCTCAAGCACTTACTACAACACAGAGCTTTATTTGGTGCAGCCACTTCCATACAAAACATGTGAAAATAGCAACTGGTGAGACATGAGAATCAGAGAGAGTGAGATTGTGCCAGAAACATTTAAAGGGAATGATGATCTGCTGTTACAGCTTCAAGCAGTGATTTAAGATTCCATAATTAATAATTTGCTCTACACTGGCCATGAATGAGGTGGGACGTACCAAGGTTTGTTGTAGTTCCATCCTGAAGATAAAGCAAGCCTGAAAGTGCACTGGATGTAAAGGAAAAAAACTCAGCAAAGAACTCAGAATGTGAAGATAAGAGTGTTTCATTCTCATAACAAGTTTTTGCTCAGTCTCCTACCATCACAAAGACCTAGACAATTAAGCTTCTTATATAGTTTGTCTAGAGATGAAATTCAGAACCAGTTTGTTACATGGCAAGGCCTTCTTTGAAGAACCTTCCACTAAAAGAACAGAAAGTATTAGCAGGTAAATTCATAAATCCTTTTTACTAGACAAATTTATTGAAATCTGAATTCAACCAACAGGGTCAAATGACTAAAGAGTATAGTAAAATTTTAAGCCCCCAAATTCTTTTCTTTTTTTCAGGAAAGACTGGTCACTACATCTTCACACTTTCCTCCCAGCAATGTGGATTTAGGATCTCTGTCAATTTGTATAAACTCTACAAGTTATCACACTGAAAGGCAATTTGTGTCTCAGCACCATGTTGAGTACGTGGTGGCTCCCTTAACCTAAATGGTATGTTCTTCTCCTGGGAAAACAGGTTCACAGCCCAGCACCAAAGACCATTTGGTCCACTGGTGGGCCACTGGAGACACCTAGAATTAGTGCTGAATGGAGGGAAAAAGTAACCTTAGCATGGAAAAAGCAACTCCAGAATGATGACTCCAGTTAAACAGTGGGTCTTGGAAAAAAAAAAATCGGAAACAAAAGGTAAAATGTGTCCTCCTCTGTACTGAAGTCTGTGTTTATTAAATATCAAACAAATCCACAGAGCAATACAGAAGACAGAAATCCATTATGACCAAGATTTAAACATTCTGAAATTTGACTTCCTTTGGAGTTGAAACAAAGGACATAAAACCTCTGAAATTATTCACAAGAGGAAGAATCTAAAAATATTTCCGACATAAGGGTACAGGAACAGCAAATAGAAAATATGCAAAACATTTCAAAAACTTCAAGTGCTCTGTTCCAGAAAAGAAACATCAAATCTTGTTATTTTTCCTTTACAACAGAAAATTGAGGCAATGCAATTTTGTGAGTTACTCCCTTCAGATGAAAAATGATCAAAGGTTTTTGCAACAGCTCTGCTTATCAGGTGTTTAAAACAGCTCCACTCACAACCTTTTGCCTTCCAGAGGGGGATGCTCTTGACTGAAAGGCCAAACTGCTGGCCAAGGGCAGCAGAGGCAAGTTTTTCCCTCTTGGTAACCAGTAGAGGACATGTGCATAGCTTTCTCTTCCCTCATTTTTACACATGGGAGAGGTTGTGCCCATGCAGATGGACAGGAGTGGGATCCCATCCGACAGGACCGGAAACCCACAGCCAGGCTTGGCTGCCCCAACACGCACAGGACAAAGGCGAACAAGCTGGAACCCAGCCTGGAGCACTCTGCCAAAGCTGTTTGCCAGAGGGAAATCCCAAAAGACTATGGCCTGGAGCCAATTATGTGGGGACAGAGAATTAAAGAAGTCCATCTGAAGTTGACTGAATTTTCTTCTCCTTCAATTCCTACACAGTGTCCTCAGGACTGATGGGAAGTAGCTACAGGTCTTTCTGACAAACAGGTATCAGGTCAAGGAGCAGACCTCCTTTGGAAAAACCCAGGAAAATAGAGCAGAAATATTTGTGAGGGTGTCTTACCCTCAGTGCAAGCCACTCCTTGCTTTCTTGCCAGAATGACCACACAAACCACCACTGTTTGCACGTGAACAAACATCAGTGTCTTGTGTACCTAACTGACATAAATGAGCAGGCAGCACCACATAAGGACTTTGGTAAGACTGGGTGCCAAGACAGACACCAGGCAGCTGGTTCAGGATCGCAGAACAGGACTGGATTTTCAGCAGAGCAGGAAAGGACCCAGACAACCCAAGTAATTTCTAATCCTGGAAAGTGCAACAAAAACAGAGAGTTTGGTATCCACAGTTCACATCAGGACTTGGCCCTCTCTGCTCAAAAAAAGCCCTCAAGAGACTCAAACAGAAAGAAATGAGACAGGGAGATCAACCAAAACCAATTAGTAGACTCCAGCCAGAAGGCAGAATTACCCCAGCCATCACTGGCATGCTGAATTTCAGCTGCAGATGAAGGCTGCAAACTTTGACAGTAGGAGAAAATCAGCTTCAGGGCTTCCAACAGGCTCGACCCAAACCACATAGTTAGGTTTATTTAACAAACAGAATACTACATATAAAAAATAAACAAAATACTATAAACAAAACTACATATACTACAAACAAACAAAAACTACATCTAGCATTTTCTCTTATCACTCTAAACTGGGGATTTTCCAGGTTGTTTTTCTTTAACTCTTTGTGGTTTCCTAAAAAATTCCAGGGGAGGTACTGACTTTCTTAGTGAATATATAGCCTACAGTAAGCTTGTTTCTCCCACCCACCTTTCTCAAGCCCTGGAGCAGTTGAACATTCTTCTTCTTTAAAGTTAATTGAGTTGGTCTGAATGAGCAAGATGTCAATCACCAAAGCATCAGCATGTTCTCAGGGCTCAAAGACCCAGAAGCATAGGGCAGAAATGAGGAGCTGGAAAGGATGTGACATATGCACCCCTGGGACTCAACAGATCACTTTGGTGAGATCCCGCTGGCCTTTCTGTATATGCCCAGTTATCCATGCTCACATATGCGTGCGGGTAGGCACCAATCTCCTTTCTCAGGGTGTGGAGTGGGAAGTAATCACAAAATAGCTCTACTGATATCCAAAAGATTTCTCCAAGAGTAAGGTACAACTCCGTGAGAGCAAGGACACCAAAGATAGTTATAGCAAGTCTGTAGCTTTCCTTTCCTGGATCAATTTATTAATTTCTTCTGTGCTGGTGATTATAAAGAGGGGGAAGGGGATAGGGAGACAGAGACAAGGCCCCTGTGTGCAATGAAATTAAATGCACAGCAGCAGCCATCATTAATGATGCATTATGGTGTAACAAAGGGAGCCTAGTTGATTGACACTCCCTAACAAGTTGTGTATAATAAACACTTCTCTCGAGACAGAAAGTTCCTGATTATGGGATATGTTCCCCCTCATGTTAATGATGGATCCATTGTCATAGACGCACCCCACTTGAAAGGGGAGAAGCACTCAAAATAAAAGGAGGATTGACTGGGAGATGCTTGACTGAAGAAGCCACAAGCCCACCTTCCTGAGGTCTGTACAGAGCAAAATGCACAAGGCTGAAAAGTCATCCAGGGAAAATAAATGGCTGCAAAACAAATATGAAGATCAGGGGCATGGATGCTCTGGATTTAGCTTCCTCAGAACAGGATCTGGACAGTATTTTTACAATCTTCTCTAAATAGATGAGTATTAGTGCAGAGCCTTGGTTCCTCACATTGCACACCAGCTTCTACGTACAGCACAGAAGCTGCCTAGGGAGCCTGCTCAAGGATACAGGCAGCCCTGCACATCCACATGCTAAGAAGAGCACTCCAACAGAGGAGACAGGCTCCTTTCCTCCTCTCAGCACCAGCCTAGCTCAGGCATTGACAGACCAGATGTGGAGCTTCAGCACTTGACTGGGACAGCCTGCTCTGAACTGATGGGGATCAGACACATTCCTGGCTCCCAGGATCTCACTTGCCCTCAACAGTTCCTCCTTGTCTCCCCTGATAACTCTTAATACAATCACTGTTATCTACTTCCACAATCCCTGTAGCAGTACTCTCTTACCCTTTCCAATTGACACAATTAGAGGCTGCATAGAGCTCATGAGGGTCCATGGGTGACAGACTACAAGTCATTACTGGTTGGGTTCAAGCCACAGCCTTTGAAGCAGGTAGAGTCCAAGCCAAGGGCTGTAGGGTCCTCATGGGACTAGGACAGATCCCAGGCCACTCAAGCCATGCAGAACTGCACCGGTTCAGACTTACAGAACACTGTCTCAGACATTTCCAGATGACATCTCCAACAGAAAAAGGCTCATCTAGTGGGGGACAGAATTCTCTTAAATGGAGGGTTAACTTCACTGCGGGTTTTAAGCATTTTTTGCTCCTCAAGACTGAATCCAGAATTAAATGGGATGAAAGGATACAAGCTCAAGAGAAGCAGAGGGATAATTTCTAACCAGATGTGTTCACATTCAGAAAGGCATCTGAGCAAGTACCCCACAATCAAGCACATTTCCAGGCAATGCTACAAGCCAGAGGTTAGGTCCTGTAGCATGTCATGAGGAAGTCTGCTGGCAGACATTAAAAAGAGGGTGTAAACTCTGAGCTTCCCAGAGAGCGATTAAAAGGGAAAGGCAGGAAATTTGCAGCTCTGTAATTAATGCCAGCAAGAAGTCAGAACAGAGGGTGACATCACCACAGCTAATTACAATTAGGGGGAAGGGTAGGACTAATCGTTATCCTGACCCTGTGATCCATATCTGACTTGATTCAATTGTGCTCCTGGCTAGACTTCTCAGGATGAGCATGATTCCCATGGCATACTTCTGGCTCTGTTTGTGCCAAGTACATGTGAGGCCAGATCCCACATATTTCACATGGATGTTAAAAAAGGACAGTAGTTAGGAGTGAGTCTGGGGACATATCATAGAGCTGCCCATGGGTGTTGTTGCAGCAAGACACTCGGCCCCTTAAGGCTTCTGCTGTAAGAAGATCCTGTAAGGCACCAAGGAGCAGACAGGCCTGACCTCTCTTCCCCTTCCCGCATTTAACTGCCCAAATCCCTTTTTCCACACCCACCCCAGAGCTGGCATTCCTCCAGGAGCCAGAAATAAGCAGACATCTGGCACCCAAACCGAGTGAAGCACTTCTGCACTCCTTGTGCCAAGACAATTCTCCCCAGGCTGTCACCATTGGTGGCCTGGAAGCTGCTATTTCCATATCCTCACAGAGGATGGATGGCAGGGCTCTATAGCTCATTGCCATTGCTGCATAGATGGGTCACTCAGAGCAACAAAAGCCAGAAAAAGCAGGAATTGCCTAAGGAAGGTCTGCTCTCACCTGCCAGCCAGGCCTGCTGATACATCTTGTCCTGATGCTATCAGTGTTCTGGGATGAGGCCACTAAAGGAGCACTTTGTCACCACAGGCAAAAGTCAAAGGATGTCCCCTTCTGAAAAGCAACTGAAGTGCTGCACAAGGTCACTAAGACTTCAGGGTACCAAGTTTTCAGCCAAGGGCTTCAGCTGCCCCCCATTCAGCCATTGCAGCCGATCCTCACAATCTCTTTAACCCACTGACTGAGTGGCATTTAGCTCTCCCACTGCCATGCAAAAGAATACCAGAAGATTGACAAGTGGTCTGCAGAAATGCAACACCACAGCAAAAACCCTCTCTGAAACAGGAACCGAAACAAGGCAGCCAGCATACTGCATTGTGCCCTTCACCACCCTGATGCAACATGCATCCACTCTGCCATGTAAAGAAAATGATTTGCAAAGTTGTTTCAGAGAAATGGCATATCAGTAGCAGAGCTGTTAGTTCTAAGGAAAACTAAACAAGGTTAAAAATCAACCAGATAGAAAAAGCAAGGCTATATTCAGAAGGGAAGGGGAAGTTGCACGGTCTTGGTTTTATAAGGATTATTCTTTATAGAAAACGTGACGTTAATATCTGGAATCACTGTTTTGGCACTGCATGTAAGCAACAGGCTAAATGCAGAAGCAGAGAGAGTAGCCTGTTTCTTATGAACTCTTCAGGATACATTCAGTGCAGAAAGTTAAACGTGACAGCTTAAAGAAAGAAAACCCACTGTACAGACTTCTACTTTGAGTGTTGTTACAGGAGGTATTAGTAACACACAAAAATTATTTTTAAATGCTCTTCTAAATCACTGTGCATATGCAGCACACCTGCCAAAAATATTTTACTATTATATCGAAACATTGTTAGGGACTGCACAGATTAGACGTTAGTGAAAATTTCTTGGTAGCATTTAGATATGCTTCAATGATGCTACAAAGATTAAAAACATGATGGAAATCTACAGTATGGCTTCAAAGTAAGACATCAGTCAGTTTATACAGAAAACCACAGTAACAGACCTGTAATAGCTAACAGCTAGTCTGAAGAAGTTCATTACCAATTCCTTTTAAAATCTTTCTCACATCCTCCTCCCCTTTCCCTATCCTTGTTTTCAAAAAGACTGTAGGAATCCCATGGATTAAGGGAGAACTCACAGTCCAGCAGCATACAATATTCAGTCAGTCCTAAGGCTATTACAGCACACTGTTCCCATGCAGAGATAAGCAATGGTTTAGAAAAATATCTGAGCAGTTCCAAACATCAAGATGATTTCACACCCCAATGGAAAATATGCAGACTAATATTGCAGCAGTCGTTATGGCATTCAGCATACAGTCATGCTAAAATCCACAGAAGAATACAGCTACATTCCTTCATAGGATTAGAAGAGTGATCCATATACCACTGAAACCAATAAGATTTTTTTTCCATGAAGTGGGAACTGGGTGGTATCCTATAAAATATTTACTCAATGAGCTTTCACGAGACACGGAAGTGCAGAACAACTACACTGTCAATGCCGAGATACACCAGCACACAGTGATTTGTAATGCAAACTGCATGGGCTTATATTCTTTCCTAGCAGATGTGAAGAACTGATTACAGAATGGGCTAAGCAATGAGGTTACATAGCTAGGCATTGCAAATAATAAATAAACAGGAATAAAGAAATGAACTTTGACCAGTTAAAGAATAAAGCTAAGGTAAAACCAATAGCACCTTTTTTGCATATGTCAGAAAGGCTATGCATGCAGCTTTTGAGAACAGAGTCACATTTTAATGTGATGTTTTGAGAAGAGAGTTTAGATGAAATATACAAGTAGTCCTAAAGGAATACAACAGCTCTTCTTAAAGAGCTTTAAGTTGGAAAATTTTGTAGCACATAAATTGGTGTTGTATGATCTCTGTGCACATAGGCTTCTGAAGTCACAGAAACACAGTAAGGCAACCTAACACCTATGTACGGCCTTAAAAATCAACCCAGCCATCTGTCTCACCTGCTGTTGGAGGTCAAGAAGTTGACCTAAGTGTGGGTTTGAAAGTCTCACTCAGGCCCATGCAGGGTGCTAAGGTGAGTGGGACAGAGCGAGGGCTGGGGAAAAGAGGTGCATGCAACAAAAATAAAACTGGAATAGAAACCCAGCAACGTGTGTGTGTGTGTGTGTGTGTGTGTGTGTGTGTGAAGAATCTGGTATGAGGAAAAAAGCCAACATTCAACATTGTCAGGATGAATTTTCCTAACAATTCTGGCCAAAAGTTATCCAACTGCAGCAGATAACAGGTCACAGACCAGCATTTCCAATGCTGGAAGTCTCTTTCTACCCTGAAGTCTTTCAGAATGGACACCAGAGCCTGAACCCCTGGCTAGGAAAAAACCATTTCAACAGAGATCTAATGAATGGCTACTGATATTTCTGTCTACTAAGAAATATCAGATAAACTTGTTGAAAACCAATTAGCAGTGGGATAGTGGGTGAAAGAGGGGAAGGCAGAGAAACATAGAGCCAGGCCCATAACTAAGAGCTGTTCATGTGTGGTCATAACATTTGTTCCAGCAACACAAGCTTTGTGAATTACATGTCTTGGATTAAAATCCTTAAGAAAGCCTGTGACACACAGTCTGCTACAAAGAATGTCCCTGGTTGGTCCCAGAGAGAAGGATCTGTGGTGTACAAATCACCCATCCAGACACTAGTCAAACATACAGCAGCATCACCTTCCCAGTGGCAGAACTCTTGAGTTTCATATCCAACCCCTTGAAAAAGAGGGTCTGAAAACAGGGTTGGATAATACACTTGAAATTCTAGTGCTATGAGCGAGGATAGTTTACGATGCCAGAAAACATGTGTTTATCTCTTTAACATACTTGGAGATCCTTGTCAAAGTGTCAGAGACAAGGGCTCAAGCAAATGAAGAGGCTGCAAAATACAATGGCAGGCACATCAGAGAAGCTCACACAGGTGAAAAAAGCCAAACAGTTGATCTGTCTGCACAACTGAACTGCTGTGCCATTTATTTTTAAACACCTCTATTGCTCATGATACTTGTGTCTGCCTTTCCTCTCTCATCCACACTGGAGGAGCTGCCCTACTTGCATGAAAAGGGAACTTGTGAGCTCCAGTGCTCATTAGGGCAATGCCTCATGCAAGCAGGCTCTGACTGGAATGCCTGCGTGACAAGTCTATGAGAATGACAGGGTGGGAGAGAGATCGTGGCAAAGCAACAGTTAGTGTTCAACAACACTAGAAAAACAATCCTGCGTCAATTCATCGGCCATAGACTGTCTGACAGTGACCAGGAGTAGAAACTAAGGGGAAAGTGTGAAAAGGCAGAGTAGCCTACAGCAAGGAAGACATTCCCTGGCTTTCAGCAGTGTGTGGCTTGGAGGTTTCTGCATGTAGACTTGTAAATGTTAAACAGTCACTGAGAGACAAATTCTCTAGGAATTTGCACAAGTCCTGTAAACCCATTTATATTTTGGCCTTCATGTGTCATGGAGCCACAAGCTCTGTGCAGCAACTATGGGTCATGGGAAATGCTTGCATTTCAATGGCCACCTGCTACGTTTATTAGTGCCTGTAATTCTTTTGCAGCATGGAAGACAGCAAACATTCATACCATATCACCCTTTTCACCCCACTCACTGTCTTTCCCATCAGGGGAAAAAGGAGTTTTCCTCTACATGGAGGAAACTCCTCTTAGATTGAAGTAGCAAATGCTATGGCTCAGTTCATTATTTTAAGCTGTAACACAGTATCTCAACAGTTTGGGCTACTCTAGGGCTGCTTTAGAAGGAAGAGAATGATGATATTCCAGCCCAGGCCTGATGATCAGGAAAAAACTTTCTCTACCAGGCAATGACAGGTCTGGGCAGATTGCTTCTGTAAATGGTATGAGTATTATTAGTGCAGACAAATCGCTGCATAACAGAGACTGGGGCAAAGAGGGCACCAGGGCACACACATCCCTTCTGGCTCTGCTGGCTAACAAACCGTGCTCCAGGGGAATGAAGTGACAAATTTTGTCTGGCTTGTGCATTGCTAAATTAAAGCTGATATATGAGAGATTAGTAAGAAAGCTATAACAGAAGAATGCTGTCAGGATGAAAGGGAAGATATGGGGATTTGTTAGCAAAAACCACTTTCTCTGTCCATCCCACTCTGCTGACATGTATCAGACAGACTAGAGCTACAACCACCTCAGAGAAGAGGCAACTGCCTATCGAGTCCATCCCTCTGCCTGTAAAGCCAGCTGTCTGGTTGTTTCAGGAGAGGATGAAAGACTTCAAGGTTTCTTCTAACTGTACTATCCCAAGGCACCAGAAAAGGATTATTCATTACTGTCTGTGGGATGGCACTCCCCAGAGCCTGCTTCCATCCTGGACCCCAGGCAGCCTGATGGCAGCACTGAGTATCAACATCCTCCAAAGCAGGGCCTGACAGCTCTGTGGTTCCCTAAAGAGTGGCTGGGACCTTGTGCTTTGTGGAGCACAGCAGCTATGCACATTCCTGAGGAACCATCTGACACAGGTCTCATTGGGAATATGTGTGCAAGCTCCTAAGTGTAGACTCTGCTCCTAAATAGAGAGAAATCTGTGGCCAAGCAGCGGTTTCCAGGAGACTACTGCAACTCTTTGTTTGCACTTCCTAGAAGCACTACATGGATCTGCACCAAGCTCTGTCTTTAAAGGTAGGGTGAAGAAAGAGCAGTTTTGCACAGAGATTTCATTTCCATGAAGCCAGTAGCATCATAGGTTATTTGAAGCAATTTTTCCATCCAGGACATTTCAGGTCCAAGGCTAGCACTACATAAAAGGACAAAGGAGAACAATACTTGACAGGTTCTGCTTTCCAGCCTTTTCTTTCAAGTGTCCTCTAAGTCCCAGCACATGGTAGAGTCCATACTTACTAATTCTGCATACAAATCTTAACTATAAACTCAGTTCTGTCTAGAGATTGACAGAGAAAAGAAAGAACAAGCCTGGCCTGTTCCGAGACAAACTCTCAGTATAGGTTGCAACATATATGTTCACAGAATCACTGAATCACTTGGGTTGAAAAAGCCCTTTATCAAGTACAACCATTAACCTGTCACTGCCAAGTCCATCACTAACCATTGTCCCTAAATATCGCATGTGCGCAGCTTTTAATTACCTCCAGGGATGATGACTCAACCACTTTCCTGGCCATGCTATTCCAGTGCTTGACAAACCTTTCTGTGAAGAAATTTTCCCTAATATCCAATTTAAACCTCCCCTCATGCAACTTGAGGCAATTTCCTCTTGGACTACCGCTTGTTACCTGGGAGAAGAAACTGACCTCCACCTTGCTACAACCTCCTTTTAGGTCATTGCAGAGAGTGATAAAGTCTCCCCTCAATCTCCATTTCTCCAGGCTAAACAACACCTGCTCCCTCAGCTGCTCCTCATAGGACTTGCTCTCCAGACTCTTCACCAGTTCCACTGCTCTTCTCTGGGTACATCCCAGCACCTCAGTGTCTTTCTGGTAGTAAAAGGTCCAGAACTGGTCACAGCACTTGAGGTGTGGCCTCACCAGTGCCCAGTACCGGAGAACAGTCACTGCCCTGGTCCTGCTGGCCATGCTATTGCTGATACAAACCAGGATGCCATTGGCTATCTAGCCCACCTGAGCACACTGGTTCATGTACAGCCAGCTGTCAACCAGTACCCACAGGCCCTTTTCTGCTGGGCAGTTTTCCAGATGCTCCTCCCCCAGCCTGCAGTGCTGAATAGGGTTGTTGTGACCCAAGGGCTGGACCTGGCACTTCATCTTGTGAACCCTAGTCCATTGATCCAGCCTATCCAGATCCCTGTGCAGAGCCTTCCTATCTTCCCGTAGATCAATGCTCCTACCCAGCTTGGTGTCATCTGCAACTGACTGAGGTGCACTGTATTTGTCCAGAGTGTTGATAAAGGTACTAAATCAGACTGGCCCCAGTGCTGAGCCCTGGGAAACACCAGGGTAGGAAGCTTTCTCTTCACATCTTTAACCCAGGCCCCCGACTAAGTGGGTCTGGTCTTCACACTGAGCATTCCACTCCCTTCAGAAGGGAGTCTCCTATGGCAACCACCCATCTTTTTGTCTTTATGGAAGCCATTTTGACACAGGGCATAGGTTGACTTAATCTTGACAACACCTCCATGCTAGATGAGCCATCATCCTCATTATTGTCCAGTTCCACCTGCAGAGCCTCACACCTATTACACCAGGGCAGCTGGTAAGGTGGGGCAATAACATAATCTGCTAACCAAATCCATGGTGTTGTTTCCTCTGCCTATAGGATAGAACACAGTATGCTGTACAATCATGTTGCACAGTGCTTTTGTTGCCAGAAAAGCTGCTTTAGTGAAGGAAATCAATTAAGTTATGCAAACTATCTTGCAGCATAAAAACCCCTATGAAGACGACTGGGCAGTAGCCTCTGTTAGGTAGTGTTGTAACCTCCTCTAAATACAGTTGTAAAGTCTGATCCTATCTAGTGACCTGACAGATGAGTAAAATTGGCTGTTTTGCATTTCTGTGTTCACACTTACTTCAGATAAGCAATGTGTTTCAAGGACAAGGAGAGCTCCTGAAACTAGCACATATGATCCAGCCTTTCCCAGACACCCCAGTAAAGTCCAACAGCCTGAATTCCTACTCGTTGGGTAGACAGAATATCTCTTTTTATCTAACTTGTTCTTTTCTCTGCTCGTTTTCTATCTCTGTTAAAATTAAAACTAACCCAACCTAGGGAATGTGCTGTAACTTATTGCTGAAGGATCTGCCACTCCCCTTTAACCACCTTAATGCATTTATTATGAAGGAACTTACTTTGACCTTAATTTCCTTCCTTCCTGCTTGTCTCTGCTTATAGTTTTGCTTTTGAAACTAAGCAAACGTACTGCTAGAGTAGCCATCTGCATAATCAGATCAGCTTGTGGTACTATCAGGTATTCAGTGACAGGGCAGCTCCATCCTCAACTTCTTCAAGTAATATTCTCCCACTCAGGCTGCTCACTTCACCCACAGACTAGTACACACATGATGTTTTTGAGGGCTGTCTTCCATCAATTACATCCTTGTCTTTGTGTTCCCCTCTCTTGATAAGCTCTTGCACGTATTACACACTTTTGTGCTGGCCTTATGCAGTCTTCCGTTGTTTAGGGGCACTTGTCTCCTCTGGAGATTAGTGATGTAGGAGTGCTGGGTTTTCCCACCTATTCCTGTTGCTAAGTGTAAATTTGTAGCCAAAGCCTCTTTGCATCACCTCAAGGAGTTCCATGCCATAAATGAGAGAAGGGGGATCAAAACACTGGTTGGAGAAACATGGGATTCTTTCTGGTGATTGTTTTTTTTTTCCAGTCCTGCAATCAGAGGGTCCGTGGGGTGACAATTGTGCCTATTAGTGACACTACGTTTAACACCTTACCAGTCTCTATTGCTCAATATTTCAAGAGATTAATTCTAGAACAAACTCCTATTTAGCTAACAAGATTAATTCAGTACCAGCCTCTGCTCTTGCCTATTGCTTTCCCAGCCTCACTTGCCTCTCTTCTGTCAATGTTTAGCTAATTCCTTTTCCAGCCCCCTGCAGCAGCCTAGCCCTGTTACCTTGCTCAACTTCATAGTCCATATTAAATACATTGCTATATTGTGGTGCTGTCTCTTGCCTTCGTATTATGTCACCCATTACAGTTTAGGGAGGTATCTGTGGGGCTCCTGTAACCCTTTCTCACCACTATTACATATGTTCCTGTGGTTTATAGACAAAAATTAGAGAACCCCATAACTTTAAATCACATCATTATGCTTCAGTGCTACCTAAAATAACAAAGTCCCTATTTCTCCTCCACGGTGTGTGTTTGGCAAACTTGCACCTTGAATCACTGCACAAAGTCATCTTTCATCTCTCTAGCAGCCTCCTTCTTTTTACCTTTGGTTTAGGTTGAACCATTCCCACTCTGAACAAATTTCCAGGTTTATAGACTTTATATCAGCTCCCAATAGTCATTTGTCTGACAGCTCCTCACTAGCTATGGGAGAATCTCATGGAAGAATAACACATAGGAGAGTCAAAATCCACAACTGAAGAATGTCCCCCATCAACGTTACTGGTGCCAGTGTATGCCACAACCATTGGTTTATGACTTAAGACACCTAAGGGCCTAGAAAAGCTCTTAAGAAACCATCTGCCCCCGCCTTCTGTAGCTGAGCTCTTAGAAGGGCTGTTGGCCACATTTTATTAGTTTGATATTAATGCATCACCCCCTTGGCATTTTTTAACATGCTGGTTACTGCACTGCTTTTGTTTCCAGACATGATACTTAGAGGGAAACCTAATTTTCATGCAGGCACCTGCTGACACACCAGGAGGACTCCGAGGCAGTGGATGTGTGCAACCTGACCTCTTAGTTACACCAACCATCCCAGACTGGATGTAAAGCACAGCACATCCAGCCAGGAGCAGGGCCACTTAAACCCATTAGAAGGGTCTTCCCTGTGACTAAGCAGCACAATGAGATTAGGCAGGAGGAGTGGGGGATGGGAAGGGCCCGCAGCCCGTGTACTTACAGCCACAAGATTTTAAGCACTGCACATAACAGGAGCAAAGTGTGGATGGGAGATAGGGCATGCTCTGAGACCAGGGGATAGGATAATTCTGATTTTTTCTGCAGGACTCCTGTTTAGTTTCCTACAGCTCTGATCATGGTGTACCCTGGCAGAGAAGGGCTCATCCAAAAGAGGAGAATGCAGCATCTGATCAGTACAGCTGAGCACCTACCCTGAGGCGCAAGGGAGGCTGTGGCTACCACAGAGATTTGTCTCCTCTTTGAAAGGGGCACAAAGGGACTCTGAGTCTTCTAGATTTAAATCCTGGCAGAGGTCAGTGCCAGCTTCTTTTCAATATCCCCTAAGAAGGTCAACATGATAAAAGCTCAGCCCCTCAGTACTCAAAGCGATTAGCAACCACTTGAACAGCACCAATAGCTTCTCCTCCTCTCCCCTAGTTTTATTACTAAGCAAGTCTCTGAGTGGGTTCAAATGAACAGATGTCTTCATTGTGTCTTTTCCCTCCTTTTGCTCACAGGAAGAGGTGGAGCAGAGAGAAATTAATTTTCTCCAAATAGTATTTTTTGCCTACTGTATCCTCCCCACTATTCAATGGTCACAGAGCTAGGGGAGGAACTGCAAACTTATGATATTGCAGCAAGTTAATTGGAGTGTGACTAAAAAGTTGTACACTTTGAATACACAAAACATCCTTTTTATCCAAATAGCACCCACACTTCCATTCAAAATCCTTACAGTAAAAGTAAATAAAAACTTGGTAAATACATTTTGTTTCATCTTTGCATCCACCTGGGCTTGGGTTTATGGTTACTGGGCAGTTTTTCACCTTCCATGGCACACCTCAGACTGCAATATGCAGCATTTTACTGCTTAGCACCAAAGCATGCATGCAGTTCTGAGTGAAATTCCAGTACACAGGCCACAAAGTACTCTATCATTAAAAAGAACTTGGTAGCAACACAAAAGTGCTGTTAACCCAGCCTCTACTGTAACCTCTTTGGTCAGCATTGCCACAAAGTGCGAGAGATGCTATTCATGATTAGCTGAGTGTTGACATTGAAACCCTGCAGTATGAGCCCAGTCCATTTGCCACTTGGTGCCGCCTTTTGCTCAGACACAGGCAAAAGTAGGAAAGAGCCTTTCTGGAAAAAAGTACAAGCATCTTGGCAAGATTTTGCTGACAGAGCCTGCCCTTACTAACCTGAAAGGACATCAAGACTCCTGCTTCGAAAGCACCAGTCCCTGCACTTTGAGCTGTGTGAAAATCTCCAGTGGCTGGATAGAGAACAGACAATGCTAAACACAAAAGAAACCAGAGAAGCACAGTTGGGACCCCAACTGCCTTATTTAATCATTACATAGAAGGAGACAAGCCAGAGTGTGCAAACACTGCTCCCTCCCCAGGCAGCTGGACTCTAGAGGCACAGAGTGTGGGGAGCACCACCCACTGACGCCCATTCCCCATGGAATACCAAGGATACATAAAACAGTATGCAGTAGCCCAAGCATACCATACTTGACCTCTTCCAAATTACCAGGAGCTGCACCAGTGGCATTGAGTAGAGACTTTTTTCAGCTGCTCTGCCCACTGGCATGGTAGATCTGGTTTATAGACCACAGCCCAGAACCAAGGAGCAATAGTGAGGTATCCTGATTTTGAATGGAAAGCAGGTAGGGTTGCTAAACCATAGCGTGAGCTCCCAGAGGACGGATATTGAAAGTAACTATTGCGCCAGGCTGTGAACTGCTTTTCCATGGGAACAGAATGACAACCCTGAGTTTCTCATCTCCACCCCTTCTGACTCAGAAGTTGCAGAAAAAAACCCACAGTTCTTCCTACGGTTAGTTCTCCTTATTAAGTCAGAATGTCCTATGTATTTCAGCAGAAGACTAACAGAGCTTAAGGTTTCCTGGGAACATGGAGAGGAGACAATCCCCACCACCACCCGTAGACCCTGGCTGCAGGAGGCTGATGGTACTCTGCAATCATTTTGCATAAATGTATTTTCTGACAGTCATAGACACAATACTATAGATTCCACATTCTCCCATGGCAAGACGTGCTACTCTGTTTTCACCATAAATGCCCTCTGTGCAGTAAAAGCCATGTCTGGTTCAGCAGTTGAGATTAATACTTCCCTATTATGGGTTATAAACCAGCCAGTTTCTGCACTTTGGGTTGTATGGCCCAGGTAGCACCACCAGCACACTTCACTTGGACTTCACCCATGTATAAATGTTTAACCTGATTTTGGCTTAAAGTGCTCCAATTCATATCAGCAGTAAAGTCCAAAGAGCTGTGCTGTTAAGACATGCTGACTGAATTTGATCAAGCCCTTCTGCTCATTCTCTGCACTCCTCAGTCTACATATATGCAAATTTTAAACCAACAAATGTGTTTTTACAATGCCAGACTTTCAGGCACTGCCCAGTCCCATCTCTGCCATAAGTCTACGTATACATATAGCCTCAGAAAAGCTCATTTCAGTAGCTTTCTGGGAGACTGCCAAGTCTGACTGCAAAGGGAAAAATAGGTGAGCTAATCACATTCCTATTTATGAAAACAGAATTTGCTCCATCTCAGCAGAAGGTAGAAGGAAATACATTTGGCCAAGAAGACCCCAGTGATCTCTGTGCTGATGGTATTTGACTACAAAGGAACACTTGGAGTGGGAGAAGCAGTGTGTAATTTGGCCACAGGCTGTACACAAGCACCTCCACACATGAACCAAACCTATTGCAAATGTATTTCTGTATTCTTTTCAGGCTCCCAGGCTGGCAGCACCCTGTTCTGGACACACATCTCCCACGCTTCTCTGCCCTCAGGGCACAAGACCTCTGCGTGCACCCCTCATGCCATCACTCTGTTAGGCCTTTGCTACATCAGAGGGAACTGTACCTGACATGGCTGCAGTTACAGACATGGATGGCAGAGCCAGCCCAGCATTTCTATCCAGTTATTTCTTAACCTGACTACTAGCTGAGAGTTCTGGAAAATGTTTTGGCACCAGTCTTAGCTGAATCATCTAGTAATATAAGCCACATCTGTTCCACACACGTGATCTGGAAAGCATCTTTTCTTTAGCTCCTCACAGGAGGAGAAGGTAAAATTGATAGCAGCTTGGCTTGTGGCCTTGAGCACAGAGCAGACCTAGAAAATCAGCTTTTCTAGTCCAGACTGCAAAAGGGAAATCAATCCAGTTTATTCTTCATAACTCACTAAACCACCTCAATTATTACTAGAGACAGTGAGCAAACCACTGCAGAACTCCTCAACAAGGGAATTTCCAGAAACAAATAAGACAAACCCTGAGAGATGGTCAACAGGGATTTTTGCTGAGATGGAAAGAGAAACAGTAAAAATACAAGCAAATGCAAATAGTCGAGTCAATGGTTAATACAATCCAATGAAAGTGAAACTTAACAAAGTAGCAGAAGGCACAGGACTATCTAAAATGATTCTGCTACTTATATCTTGAAAACATCTTCAAAGCAAAGACTGCAGTTTTCCATTAGTCTTCACATAGACTTGAGTACTACAGGGTTCTGTTCCCAACCAAGAACTCCTAGAGGTACCAGCAATATAAACCAAAAAGCCTCAGTTTCAACATTAAAAGTGGTTTAAGTATTACTGCCACCATTAACCTGACCCTCACGGGATGGCTTTGCTGGATGCGTATCAGGTGAACCAGTACTGCTGGTTCATTCCCTACCAAGACATCACCAGACAGTGTGGGTGCCTTTCTGGCCCCAGCACCAGGACCTATATGAAGATGTCTGTCAGCAGGATGTTCTTCCGGGACAGAAATCTTGGGCAGCAAAGCCAGTTATCATGTTGTGTCTTTTCTGAAGCCTGACATTTGGCAGTCTGGCATGTACAACCTCGCCTACAGTAATCATAACGTGTATGCATCTTCTGGTGAAGAAGAAAAGACCGAGATGGAAGAATAAGAGCTCCTTGCAGAGTGCTCTGCACCACAATTTCAGATCAGTGACTGAGCTCTCAGCTCTGCTAAATGCAGATTAAAGGTCCTTGCTGCATTGGGACAGAAAGAATAAACAAAAGAGAAAGATGTAATATGTTTGCTCTCTCACAGTTATCCTTGATGAAAAGCTGAAAGGAGTTAAGGTAGAGACTGACCAAAGCTTAAGTTTTGCCCTCATCAACCTTGGCTGCGTGTTTTCAATGCCAATGAAGACAAGAATAGGAAGAAAAATAAAGTGAAAACTGGCAGATAAGAGGATTTCACAATGACTCAAGCCAAGCATTGCTGACTTATACTGTCCTTGAAAAGGAAAGTGAGAGATCTTTTTGGAGAGAACATTAGAAGCACAACAGTGATGCATTTAGGAGCATTTTAGGTTGCAAAGACCACATTATGATCTGAATAATAAAAAAAATTCATCCTTCCTTTTCTCTTGTGCACTAAAATCAACCAAGCAAACTTGCAAAAAAGAGTCAAACCTTCCATGTGCTTTCCTTCTCTCTCCTCAAGTACCATTTCAAGTATCTCCTAGACCTAGTCTTCTTGTGGCAAGTTAGCACAAAGAAGGTATGTTTTTGGGGGTTTTCTTCACTTAGATAGTATTTAAGTAGAGAAAAAACTGAGCCAGTCTGGACTGGAAACAAAATGTGCTGTAAACGGCTGTGAGTGATTAAAATTACTTCAAGAATGGTCTTAAAAGTAAAATGGTGGGGGAGAAAAGAACAAACACCTTTCTAGGCAATTACCAGGACATAACACTACTAGTTTCTTATTTCTGCAAATAAGAATCCATGGTACTATTTTCAAGCTCAGTTCAAGGTAACGAAGGTCCACATTAAGAAGACTGTGGTGACTTGGTCAGGCCCTCTGTTGTGTGCATCTGTTGACTCAATTCTTCACTGTGCAGAGACTTCAGTTTGTCTCACTACTTGGAAAAGTACACTTCACAAACCTAAAACCTGTCAAGAAACGCAGGAACCATTGCTCCATTTACTATGGATCAGCCCCAGGGAGAACCTTGTATAAATCAAAATGCTGGGGACAGGAAAAGCTGAATCAAATATTGAAGAAACACCATACATTACAATGATTTAGGAGAGGAAAAAGTCCAATTGCAACCTCAAAGACTACAGTGGAAAGAACTGCATCAGAATACGTGCAATAGGCGACAAACACCTTTCTGTTATAAACCGGAGCTAAATCTAAAGCACTAGAAACTCCCTCCTTGTTTCCAAATAAATCTTCCTCTTTTGAATGTCTATTGTTGTTAGTTCAAGATTCTTTACATAAAAGGAGAGGCTAGAAAGTAATTTTATTTTTTCTTAAAAGAGTAAAACTAAAAGAAAATATACCCAAGCCCTAATCTTACCCTCTCTTCAGGAATCAGGAATTTGTACAAAGCATTCTTGACCTGACAAAATCACAGTTTAGAAGAAGGCTACACAGCAGTAAAACAAAGGTGGACAAATAAGCCTCTGTGCATTTTGTATACCTTATGATACAGTGCCACATACATACCATGAATCACAGTCAGCCAAATGTTTTCATAACTAAACTTGTATAATCCTGTCCAACTACTGCACACCAATTAGCCAACCTTTCCCAATAGCCAAATAGTTATTTACAATATATTTACAATAGTTATTTACAATAGTTATTTATGGCTAAAGACATTTTGTTTCAAAATAGCTGAATGTGAAATTAACAACGTTGAAGCAAAGCAACAAGGTACTAGTTTGCAAGTAATTCTGCTGGCCTAGGAGATCAGCATTCCTGAGTTATTATCATTATATTATTAGAAAGAGCTTTGCTTTTACAGAAAACAATCATGCAGTTTGGAGAGAAATCAATCACACCTCCAGATGGATGGAGAAAAAGGAGGGAGGATGGGAAACAGGGTGAAGCAAACCCAACTCTGCCTATGAAATCGAAACAACTGGTACATTTTCACCATGGCTGGACATGTAAATATGTACCTCCTTGATCTGTGCAGACAGATGCCACCAGGGAAGACAAAGCAATCTCTGTGTAGCAGAACATGATTGTGGTGTGACAGCCTGGTGGCTCTGTCAGCTGTAAATACACTTCAGGTGTTCACAGAATTTCACCTCCAAAGCAGACTGTAGTCTGGGTTAGTACTGCACGTGTAGCTCATTTAGGAGTGCTTCTGGCAATTTGCAGGTAAGAAAAATATGAGTGCTGGGAAAAAACAGGTCATTAAAAAATAAGACTATTTAAATATAAAATAAAAGGCAGCAAAGTGCACTTTGTGGCCACAGTAAGTCCCTTAGGAATCCTGAGACACTTCCTGATAGATCACTGGTAAGCACAGACTATTTCTTCCTCCCTTAGACAGCTAACATGATCCAGCCCTTTCCACTACTTAAAATTCAATATTGCAAGAGACTGTCGGCTCCTCTGTACATCGGAAGCAATGGGGGAAGCGAACAAAGCTGCTTTACTTTCTCTAATCTTTCTCCCTTGTGTGCCTGCACCAGATGGTGCCGAGCTGCAGGTTGGAGAGAGATAATAAACCCAGAGGAAAAAAAGTGGTAATACTAGGTTATAAAACAGCTGACCTTCAAATATGACGTCAGCTCCTGTTTAATTGATGGGACAGGTCCAGACAGACAGACGCATGCACACTGGGATGTCCATATTCAGCACCTTCCTTTCTAATATGGGAAGAAGCCATACGGCAGCACTGTTAAAATGCTCTACTCAACTTTACAGGTGTGAGAATAAGCAGAGAAAAAGTCAGTCTCCTCTTGAGAGAGGAAGAACCACTTGTGAAAAGCATTCTTGCTGAAGGTAGTTTTGCTTAAACCCCTCGTCCAGGATCACCAGTCTCTATTGATGATATCCTGCCTCTCCCACCACAAAGGAACTGAAATGATCCTGGAGTTGGAGAGCACAGATCTCCCAGAAGATGAAAATTATCAAATGAAGGATAGTTTTAAGCCTCTGGCTACTCTGGTCCGGAAGATTGCTTCTAGTTGCCATCATTGCAGGCGCTGCTATGAACAGTGGTTTTGCTATGAACAGTGGTTTCAAACACCATATTAAGGACTGCACTTATCCTGCTTCAATAAAGCACAAGCCCTGGAAAACTCTGCCACAGCATACCGTAATTTTTTACAGCCTTTTTTGGTATGTTGATGTCAAACAAATCCTGCCAGCCTAGTCATGGATTACTATTTTCTATGATGCCCAGCCTTGGGTTAAAGCAAAACACAGCAAATAGGACTCATGTTGATGAAATGAAAAGCTCCATGCTAGGTTACTGTGAGGAAGATGGGAGCTGTGTAAAATGCATAGGCCTGAGAGTGGGAAGCCCTGGGTGGCTCTCTGCCTCCCCTGCAAACACACAGAGCACAGAAGAAGGCATCTCACTCTCCTTGGCAAGGAAGTCATCTCCTGCCCACCTGCCACAGCTGTCTTTGCATGTTGATGAAAAGGGCCTTAAGGCTATTAAGTGGTTTGAGAAACATTAAATTCTGTTTTAGTGCTTCTAGTGCTCTCCAGGCAAAGATGACAGAGAACAGTCTCAGCCAGAACAGTGTGCATCTCATGCCACACTGGAGGAAGCAGCCAGCATTGTACAGTCACAGGACTTCATGGCTATGTTTCGCCAGTCTCAAGATAAATCTATACAGAGGCTTCCAGTAGCAAGGGACAAAGCCACATTGAATAACACCACTGAACAGTTCAGTATTTATTAGACATGCACAAAAATAAAATAGCTTGTTGTAAGCAGCTCTGTACTGAAACACTGAATTCCACTTTTCTTGCTGTGTCAAAGATACTTCAAATAGGAAGGAACAAAGCCAAAGGCAGAGACACTCAGTCACTATGTCCCAGTAGAGTGTCTGCACCCAGGCACCAACACAAATATCTCTCGGTCACATCACAGCCGTACCAGGTCTGCCTAGCTCTGCTCTCTGGAGCCAGGCAGATGTCTGGATGTTGGCCAGCACACAGGTCCCTCACCAAACTAGTGCTTCATCATCCTATGAACATCCCTGTAACTTCCTGCTGTCCTTCTCAGAAACCAAAGGTTGCTGGCAGGGAAAATGCCTTCCTAGGAATTCAGAAATTCTGCAGAGAGCTTGGAATTGGGGCAACGGTGATTTAACATCTACCATTAACAGCAGTTTAAAATTTTATGGTCAGAGCATAATAAATCCTATCCAGACATTTGCAGATTGCAAGCCAGGCCATAAGCAGGGCAGAAATAGATTTGCTGCAAGATGACCAGGAACAATTTTAAGTGTATTTAATAGAGAACACAAGTCTTGTATTGCCTCAAACCACAGTTTTGTTCAGCAAAGGAGGTGCTCAAACACCCAGTATTTGCCAGTTAAAATAGATGGGACCAAGAAACGAGGAATGAGGCAAAACAATGCTGAATCATAGTACAAAATTGGAGCATTATTTTCCCTGGTACACAACAGAATAGCAACAACCCCCAAAATAATCTTACATTTTACTCCAGAATCACACTGGGCTCTCATTTGGGTCCAGTTTTTTTCTTATACTGCACTTAGCATCTCAAATAACTTAAATCACTGCCTAGTTATCAAGCATGGCACTGTATGCCTGCATGTGTAGGAACTCTGTGCTAACAGAGTATGGATGATACTCCAAGATACACTGTTGGGATCTTTCAGAGATGGTGGTCACGTGGTTGTTCTGCCATGCTGAGGATACAAACTGCTTTGCCTTCCTTTGTCAGCTGGTTTTCAAAGCAAAGAGGAGGACCTTCAACTCTAGACCAGAATCAGAGAGAGGGATTAACTAAGGAGTGTATTCCTTCATCCCTTGTTACCCTATCTGCTACAAAACAAACCCACAGACCCAAGCTGCCTTGTTGTGCGAGATGCACGCACAGCAAAGACACACACTTCACAGAGTTGTGGACAAAATCAAGCAGGTGGTGGGGCCTGTATGACAAGGCTAAAAATGGGGTTGCTTCAGCATGGAGGGAACATCAAAAGAGCGAGGTTTGCATCCATGATACTAGCTCCATCCTCCCACAGGCTTTCTCCTCTTACCTCCTTAGATCAATTGCCCCTGTAGTTTGGAGCAATACAACACTCACTACAGTCGCTTCACTATTCCAGTCACTAAAGTTGTAATGCCTTAAAACAAAGGGATTGGGAGAGGAGATGCTGAAGGGAGAGGGGTGAAGCTGTGCTGTGCCAGGGAAAGGGAAGAGGCCTCTCTCCAGTCCTTTGATGTTGACTCCTGCTGTTCTAAAAGGAACCTTACCCAGGAAAATAAATCTTTAGTTAAAGAACGCTGCAAACAACCACAATGGGGCTTTATGGTGGCAATGCCAACCCGTCAGCTTCTAAAGCTCTTAGTTGAACAGAGGGTGAGCAGCAGCAACACCGTGCTGAAGTTCACATTCCTAAAATTCCCCAGCGCATGCAGGCATGCTAAGAGAAGGCAGCTTAGGGGTTATTAGCTGAAAGTTCAGGTTCAGATGTGCCATGGGACAGAGGTCAGGGCATCGATACAGCACCTTGTCTCTCCTGGACTTTCATTTGAAAATCTTCAAGCATTCTCAGCGTACCACTCTCGTGTCCTCTCGCTACCCACTACTGCACAAAGCAGTTTTTGCCTATGTTCCTCCACTCCTTACAGCCTGACTATGTGTTGTCAGTCTCTGAGGCCAGAGATCCACACTGCATCAGCCTCCTGGGAGGTCTCATGAAAACACCAGCAGGCAGCTCCCACTCTACCCCCCTGATAACCACTACATCAGCGTTAGGGAGGAGGAGAGCATTAATGCAGCAGGAATCAACAAGCCTTCCTGTTTCTTATTCCAAAGCGGAGACAAAGGTGGGGTTTGTTCAGCTAGGCAGAACAGCCAAGCCTTGCGAGGAAGGCAGGAAAAAATGTGGGTATTTTTGATTTTGGTTTGAACTGAGTACCTTGAAACAAGATGGGCAGAGGAGTATTTTATGAAGAAAAGTTAAAAATCTGAAATGCAGAACAAAATTATTTTTAAGTGTTCTACACCTGTCCAGTAACACTGCTCTTCTGGAGACAAAGGGGACTGAGAGGAGGGGATAAAACCGGAAGAAAAGTCCAATGCTTCATGCTTTTATTATCCTAACTTTAGAACAGAACAGAGTCATTAAACCTCTCTGAGTTTTAGAGCAGAAGAGAAATGGAAACAAACATTCGACTTTTGGATATATTTAAAAAAAAATATGGCCCACTAACACTTAAAAAGCAGAGCTGGAAGGTAGCAGGGATGTCTGGACATAGAACAGCAAAATATGAGATTGAAAGACAGGACCTAAATTACATACATGAAAACTGGAGAAAAAAAATGTGAAGGTAGGGATTTAATTCCTATTATTTTGTAGAAGCTCTCTGATGAATCAGTTCACTAGTTAAATAACACGATCCTTTTTTTAAGTTATTCATTTGCAGTGTTTAATAGGAACATTCTCAGCTTTAGACTCTGAGCTGCATTTGGCAGCTACAGTGCTAATAATAAACTGTTAAAATATCTTGCTCCTTCAGCTCACCAGCTCCCTTAAAATGTCTTGTGGCAGAAGCCAATGTGCCGTTTGACCAGGAAATTAGTTGTCTTGGAGACATCTTCACAGACTACAGCAGCTCAGTCAGTCACTTTGAGTGACACCACCCAGCAATCTGCACATTACCTTCAAACACAAAATGAGGATATCAAAGCCACTGAAAGAGAAATCATCACCTGCAAGAAACATGCTGTTTTTCTTCCATGCACTGCTAGCTGAAGGGAGAGCTGTAGCAAGATGAGAGTTTTGATCTCAAAATATTCTGCTACCTGCCTGCATAATTAGGTCACTAAGAGGCTAATGGTGCTCCTGTTCATACAATCATTTATAGGAAAATTATAATCTATACTGTTCTTGCAAAATCAGTTTCAGGTCAAACCTGCAGGCACCACTTCCAAACCAAAAAGTTACCAAAAGGTTAGACAAAGAGGCAATCCAGAAGGGTGACCACTTAGTAATAACTAAATCTCACAGATTAGAAAAAGGACTGTAACTGCAAAGCTGTTCTAAAGTACCAGCCATCAGTTTACAAATACTACAAAATAGTTATTTCTAAGGTAAACCACTAAATCCATGTTATATGACTTGATTAATATGCTTAACTTCTAGTCACCCTAATGGAATGCTAAAAAGGTACTATTCTTGCAAACAAAATGCAGAACCAATTCTGCCCAGATTAAACATAGAGACAGGGATGCCTCAAACTCCCTCTCACCAGCTCTATATACATACACAAAATGCCAAGGCAGAAACTGAGCCAAATGCCAGACAGATTAGATTCATGCCAATGCATGTTTGGAATCCCAAATGTGTCTGGGGTTCAGGATTAGGAACAATAGGACATGATGTCTTTAATCACCCTCAAAACACCTCTTACCTGGCAATAGGCCACTGCTGAGCTTTCTCCTGCCCCAGAAGACAGATTGGTGGCCTAGCAGGTGCTGAATCTGGTGGACCAAAGACACTAAGTATTCTCAGTTCTCTTTAGCACATGGTGTGATGATCCAACGTGGTCAGACCTGAGAGATATGCATTTTCCTCCCGAGTCTTGAGGCCCACTGGAGATAGTGTTCCCTGAAGGTCTTATGCAAGCACAGAAAGATTCACTTAATGCAACCACATCTTTGCTAACTCAGTGTCTTCTGAAACCACGAATCTATTAACTGTGGGTCTGCATATTTGCAGCACAGAACATACAGGCAAGTCTCCTGCATAATTTTGTTAATAGTACCAGATATGACTTGGGAGTAGTCCAATTCCTGTGAAAACGGGGGTACATGCAAAGGCTTAAAACCTTCAGGAAGAAAGACACAGTCCCTATATAGGACATTGCTGCCAACAGCTCCAGTTATGGGTAAAAAGAAAAGCCTTGTCCCAGCTGTAATGAAAGGTTCCCCTGGGCAGCAAGGAGAGTAGCTTTGCTCACAGAGTATATGCATCTCAGCTGAATTACTTAATGTGTGCTGAACACTGAAAATTGTGAAGTGGTATATAAATGCTAAGGATTGTTATTTATTATTGTCTTGGTGCACAACAGCGGAAACCAGTGCCATTTACAGACACAAATTAAGAACAACAGGAGGTCTATCAGCATGCTGTGGGTCTGGGGATTTTGTTCATTTGTTTCCCTCACTCCAGTCTTCCTCAGACAGAAGTCTCTTCCACAGGACTCCTACAGTCCCTGCTGAGCAATGCCAGCCTTGGCCCAGTGAAGACTGTCACACTGGAACAGCTCTGCTGGGAGTGGATGAGACCTCCACCTCCAAACCCTGCTTATAGCACTTCTCAACAGCACTATCTACACTTCAAAGCACTGTCATCACTGCCCTTGAACAGCAAGTATTTCCCACGTAAATTATCTGTTTGGGGAAAAGTAAGACAGAAAATAGAATACAATAAAATAAAGGCAGGTACACGTTTGGAGGTAAAGAAAGGGCTAGTTAAAGTTGAGAACTCAGTGACATACACAACACAATAGAGTGATTCATACACACAAGCAATGTCTTACAAGACTGGTCTCAGCATAAGAGCAGATTTTTAGATACTGACTTCTTTACTTGCATTGTTAAGAAGCAGCTTAGATAAAAAGATGATTCTAAATCTCCTGTATGTGGCTTGGGTGAAGGAATGAGAGGGATTGTTTAGTTTTTAAAGTAACTCAGGAGTGCCCTAGTTCAGAACCAGAATTCAGGTTTAAGAAGATCAAAATAACTTTTTTTTAACTTCAATTTTCCAGACCAAATTTTAACTTAACTCTGCAGCTCTGATTATGTGCTTATATAGCACATATGAACCCCTGCTCAAGACAATTAAAATAACTGTGCAGACAAGCCATTCTTTGATCTTACAAGCCTGTGTCAAAGGGTTTATTTTCACTCTAACATTGCTGCTTCAACTGCATACCTTGTACATCCAGAAAATTCACAGGATATTTGGAAAAACTGGATTCAAGCTTTACAGATAGTTCAGTACATAAAACCAAGCCTGTGATAGATGCTCAATCAAATTGTAATAGCTCCTTCTTCTCCATAATGCACTTAGATGTGGATTACAGCTTGCACATTGGAAAAAACCCCAGACGTTTAATTCAGCTTGTCAGAGGCATGCTGCACTGGCAGAGAGACTTGCACTCCCCTTATTTTCCTCAGGTTACTGATTGCTTAGCACATGGTTCTCCTACTGTCTGTGAAATACAGACATTTCAGCAAGTCAAGGTTTAAGGGTCTTTTATCAAGGGGCCAATATCAATACCTGATCTGCCATTCAGCACACTGTATGCAACTTTCAACAGGCAAATTTCAGAGACAGAAAGCAACAGAGCGTCTGAAGTGTTGTTACAGTGACATTTCCTTCTCCATTTGCAGAGACACACTTTTTTTTTGAATATCATTCAACCAAAAGTTTAAAATAAACAGTAATTCATGGTCCATGCTGGACTAGAAGCAAGCTCTGCTGATTGTATCACAAGAACTAACCACTGCAGAGTAGTTACACAGCTACCCCTGCATACAGACCTGCATTCATACCCAAGGTTCAGAATCACACAGAATGAAGAGCATTGGGTTTAGGCACCTCTGAATCAATACAACCACACCACTCTGAGTGCTGGCAAAGGAGGATGTGTATTTAGAAGGACATGAGGGTATTTCCCCCCTTCTCACAGGACAAGCCTTATTTCATTTGGATGCAGTCAGTCAGCTCTTTGTTTGCACTCAACCCCATATTCCTCAGTGCACCAGGCAATCCTGTACAATCACATTCAAGAGTGACAATGTACAAAAAAACTTTACATGAACTGGTCACAAAGTACCTACAAGAGCTTGCAAGATCCTGCAAAATGCCCTCTAGAAGAGGTTCCTGTCACACTGAGCTAGAGACGGAGATTAGAGTTATCAGCTTTGACACTCAGCAGGAATGTGTCACAAAGGATTAAATCATTATATCATGAAGTGTCAGCAAATGCAGCTTTCCTGCTGTTCTACCAGTAAGTTATACATTAATTAGTGAGGTACAAAACAAACATAAAAGATCTCCAAGCATGTGCCTGTGGATCGGAGGCAGCCAGAGCTATTAGCACAGGATTCATTTCCAAGAGGAGCATCACTAGCTCTTCAAGAGATCCATTAAAATGCAAAGAGTAGAAGTGCTGAAGGGAAAAGTGATGAAGCTAATTGCAATGTTTGCCTTAGCATTTTTGATAGCTGTTTAATACAAATCCTTCCTAACAACCTCAGCACCTGATTTTCTAAACCAGGTCAAATTTGCACCACTAAATAAAAACATCCTTACTTGAGAAAGCTGTGGAGCAGTGTCAAAAGATCCTATGACAGGAACAGGAGAGTTAAGATATGTTAGCACAAAAAAAGCACACGGCCTAACAGACTATGCAGTAAAGCAAGAACTGACTTTGTTATTTTCAGATGCAATGGCAGTTTCCTATCTGCTCAGCAGTTCTGGACAAAATAAGTTATGAATTTTCACTCCATCAATGTGTGGAAGAAATTCTGCATGGTCTGACTGCAAGTCACAGTAGAGAAGATCTAGGCAGACCAATGACATCCCACACATGAACCTCTACTTTTCTTCTAAATCATTACTTTAGAAACGTGTCATTGGGAAAAAAAAAATTAAAAAAAAAATTCACTGCCAATTCCTTATGGCTATTCTGGCAGGATTTCTAGCTTTGGCTTTGTCTTGTATTTTTTCCCTTACTTTCTGTCCCAAATTGCTGCCTTCTACTGATTGGCATTGTCTGACTCTGACAAATTACACCAGTATGCACACTATGGACAGGATACATTCTTAAACTAATTTGTCCCAATTTTTCTTTGGGATCCTTTCAGTATAAAATAAGATTACTTGCTATTACTTGCTAGAAATGGGTCAGGTTATAATCGCTCTCACAGAGACTGAATTGTACTTGATCTCAAAGCCACTAGATCAACACCAAATGATAGAGCAACTATTGGCCTTCATTATTTAAATACCCTTTGTGGCAAGACTCCCAAAACCAGACTTCCCTTTCCATCTTCAGTTTCCAAGGGCTGCATGATTAAACCATCCTATCATGAAGAACTGCAGCACCACAATGTACCACCATTCCAGTACCACTCCACCTTTCACAGATTGCTGAAGCACAGAAGATGAGAAAGCCTTCGGGTAGTACCAAGACCCTACTACATATTGTATTCAGAAACTTGCACAGGTCTGTGTAAATTTGGGGGCACTTCGGAACAGAACAGAGGTCTAGGGTATCCTGACTCAGTGTTTCACGTATAATTTTCTTAGGTTGAAATGGATGCCACCCACCTCCTGTTCTAGAAGCTGAAGCCATCCAATACAAATGTGCAAATGTCTGCCCACAGCTCTAAACATGCGTGGGTGGCAGTAGGTACCACTGCTGTTTCAAAGACATAGATATTATGAACCTTGGAGTAACTAATCACCTCACTCAACGGTATGCAAATTGTACTTTTGACACTGGCATGCTTGTAACAAAATGCATTAACAACCTTCTAATTAAAGGCTTTAAATTAAGTTAAAATCATACTGTCTGACAGCTGAAATACAATGCATTAACAGGATTGCTGTAACTTAGCATCAAGTGTTTATTAAAAGCTCAAAAGTCAATATGTTAGGGAGCAGGGAATCTATCTTCTTCAAACTGAATTCTACAGCACACATTGATTCCCTTACAACCAGAGAGTCACTGAAACAGTGCTTTGAAAGAACTGCAGAAAGTTTATCTAATTCACAGGTACATGATTCAGGGACCTGTCAGGTTGGCTGACGTACTAAGGCACAGATTAATCCACTCAGTCCAGGACAATTGCTATTTACAGTAAAAGGGAAAGGAACACAACAGTAGAAATGAAAGCAAACAGCGGAGTTGTCTTAATGAAACAGAGCGAAATCCATAGCAGCATCTGGCAATTGGAACATCAGCTGCTGCTGAAAGATTTATTTTGAATGTCTCATAAGCTGCCTTCTGGCTGCATTAGGGAAAAAAAAAAGCCAACCCCCATATTTTTGTTAGTCAGACAGCAAGAGAGGTTTGTGCTAACAGAAGTCATAAACCTTCACAGGATATAAAATCCATAGTTAAGATTGGGAGCCTTTGAGGTATGGTCATAAGTTCCAATAAAGCTACAGTTCAGCTCCTGAACTCACATCACACTATGAGTGATTAGGACAAGATGTGGACAAATAACTTGACACATCCATCTAAAGGTCATTTTCCAGTTCTCTCACCCTTGCTCCCACGCAGGCACACTGCTCTTTTCTCAATAAGGGACATTCTGTGAAAGCAACCGCCAAAGCTGCCTTCTGCTTTAGCTCTCATGATAGGTCCTCTGCTTTCCTGAGAGAAAAAAACAGGGCAGATACCCTTCTTTGCTTCTCCAGAACTCCACCTACTCTACTGCTATTTTCATATCCCAAAGACAGGCAAATTAAAGATAGACTAAAGGTAATACAATATGTTGTACATATGAAGAGACTGTCACTCTCAAGGAGTCTTCTCCTTGTTCAGAGGACAGCAGGCCAAGCTACCAACAGGCAGAACTAATGGTTTTCTTTTAGGACATGGAACTTAACCCATCCCAGCTGTTGCTAAGGAAAAACCTGGCTCAGGAGGTATGTCACCCTTCATAATGCATTCAACTCTCAAGCCTCTCTTTTTATAGGAAATGACCTACAGCTCTTGCTTCTCAAGTGAGTTTCATACACCAGCATCACCCAGACAAACGTAATGAGCTCCACAGTCTCTTAAACTCAGAGAGAGTTGAGAGGTCTATGCCAGAGCCTCTACCTGCAGCTGCCACCACAGGATCTCACACAGACATACTTGAAGGTGCAATTTGTCTTCTCAACCACTCTTCACAATGTTGTTCTGAAGGAGCCCTTGCAACTGAAGACTCCTTGACTGGAGGTGAAAGCTAATCTCTTCACCTTAACTACATTTCTTCCTGGCACTTTCTCACCTAACTGATCTTCCAGAGTACAAAAAGGGTCTGACCTGGGCAGATAAAGGTTTCAGAGGTGTGCCTAGGAAAAACAACTTTGCAGCAAAAGGACTGGGACATGCATCTAAATAGAGAGGTGTGCATGTCAAGGCCCAAGAAAAGATGCAGAAGTTTCAAGCTGTACAGACGACAGACAAAGCAGGAACCTGGCTTAAGACAGACAATCCCAACTGCGCAAAAAACTTGCACAGCTTGCAGATTCCCTTTGAGAAGTCCAGGCATGACTTTTATATCTGAGTCTCCTCTAGACTGGACATTGCCTATGGGCTACTCTGGGTCTCTGAGTATACATCCTCTCTGTGGAATAACAAAGCTATAATAAAACATGTCCTCCAGCCTTCCTGAGCAATGCTGGAGTTCTCTTTAATTTAGCTTCACCTATAAAAGTAGCCAGCTGCCTAAAAGAAAGTTGAACAACTGGTTTCTGACTAGAATTGCTCTGAATATTTAAGCATGGAAAAAAAAAAGGAAAAGTCAAAACCCCAACAACTCTTGTATCCTGGTTACCATCCTCCACTATAATTATAAAATTGCCCTTAAAACATAATTGCATAATTAGGCTTGGCAAGTATTCACCCAAATCTTTTACAAATATTTCCACAGACTGAAGGAACAGGCGGTGGGCAGTCTGACAAGCCTGCCATGAGAATTTGTGCCCTTAGGACACGTTCCTAGCTATTACACTAAATACTTTGTATCACAGACTAATGTTTCAAAACAGTAGTTGAGAAAGTGAAATACCAGCATCTTAAAACAAATTGAGACAAAGATTTTCAAGCTATTTTCACTGACACACACAGACCAGCAATCCCTTTGAACAAAGAGACAGGAGGTTACTGAACCTTTTTAACTAGTTACACAGAGAAAATTATCAGTGAGATGAAACTGGTTGATTTCTGGAAGGTACTACTAAATAGAAGCTACCAATGCCTTGCTAGGGTTACTTCACCAGTCTAGCACACCATCCCCTAAGGAAAAAAAAAAAAGCCACATAAAAACCAAGAAACACCCACAGCCTCAAATGCAAATACTGAAACGTGGTCTGCAGGGAGAGGAGACACAACCAAAGCCAGAAATGAAATCTGCAATACAGTAAGGTTGTTTTTAACAGCTGTGCATTATGCATTCAGCAGCACAGGGAAGGCCAGCAGGGAGCCTTTATTAACATAGGCCTCAGAGTACAGTGTGCTCCTATCATGATTGGCCTCTCTTGAGAGAAGGCGAACACACATAAAAGACTTAACCCTAGAGAGATCGCTCCAACCCTGTTGCTATTTCATCCGCTCGACACTACAACACAAACCAGAAAATTTCCATGATGTATCACAGCCAAACAGGCAACACTTCCAACAATGCCTGAAATCTAATCTACAATAGGTTTCATCAGCAAGTTATGACAGGTAGGCAATGGGAGAAAAAATGCTGCACAAACCCACACTGCCAATGTTGTTCTGCCACACAGACCTTGAGTACAGGGGAGAACTGAAAAATTCTTCTCTTGTAGAAGCTGCTGATAAAAGCAAGATATTGTCAGGACACCTGTGTTCTTAGCACAGCAATCCGCACCTCCACTGCACATATTTTAAAGGCCCATCAGTCCAAGAAACAGCTGGAATCCTCGCTACAGATGCATGGCCTCAGCGGGGTAACTCGCTCCATTTGGGAAGCTGGTATTGGCAGCAGAAATCATCTGCTGATGCCAGCTTTGCCTCCACTCTGAGACTTGTCTCTATCACCAACACTTGCTAGCACAGCCAATGCAGTACTGGACAGACACCAGAGAAACAGGAAATGCTCTCAGAACAGGCTCACCACCTCTCCTGTATCAGGTGCTGAGACAAGCTCTCTAGAGGTCTTGTCAACAGCTCTAAGTTGCAGCCGGCTGCAGATTCTCAAAGTGTGTCCTGTCCTGCAGGGCAGTTCCCGCAGAAATGAGATGTAACCACAGAAATGACAAAAAGATACACTAGAGGCCTTAAAAAAAGGAAAAGGCCACTTTAACACCAATCCTTTAACCAGTCCTTTCCCTGACTTGGGGGAGAAAGGGCAATGAGAGGAAGGAGAATGGCATGAAATGTCCTAAGCATCCCTCTTCTGACTCTAAAGAGAACTCTCATGATAGGAAAAGGAAACAAAATACCAACCTGAAGAGCTTGAAAACTGTTCTAGATAACCGAACACCGATGTGTACCTGAAGTGAAGGAAGTAGCTCTGTACAGCCTGTACTTCTTCATATCTCCTTGTTCTTTTCTCTTTTCAATAAGTAAAATACTAGGGTCAGTATCCCTAATAACACGAGCTGGTTTGAGGCAGCAATAGCACTAGAAATTTCAAGGGGTTTTTAATATGCAATGTTGCAGTTCCCAAGAGCATAACATATCACTTTTTTAAGCCTAGCATATCTGTGCATTAAAACACTTTTTACTTAGGTGCTGAATTGAAAGAGACAGGTAGTGTTTATTAAAGAAGTTTTCTGAAAGTACTTGTACTGCAAGAACAATATTCTCTAGGTTAGGTATCCCTTAAAGGTGTTTAGTATGACTGCTATGCACCTCATTACAATAGCAGCAAGTGCTTTAAAAATCAAAATATCATTGACTGTAATATCTTCATGTGATAGAAATACTCCTTTATCACTTCTTAAGCACAAAACCCCCTCAAAATTAAATCATAGGGGGAATAAGTAATTAGCTCCTTTCATGACTGGCAGGCAGAGACTTGGTCTCTCAGCCAGCCCACTGCCCAGAACACAAGACTGTCTCTTCTCCAAATATTGTGTTTTTTGTGCATTCCTCAGCCTTGAAGCTCAGTTATACCTGAGACAAAGAGATAATATTTACCAAGCAGATAATATTTACCAGGCACAGCTCAGTGTGAGTATGTGAAGTTACCCAGCAGAGGCACCAAAAGACACCTGTTGTTTCAGTGCAAGGTGTTGGCAAGACCATATGGTCTTGGTGACTGTAAATGGGACTGTGAATGCCCAGGAACTGCCCACATTCAGAAAATATTCACTTCCCCCATCAGAGATGTAGCTCATTTGCAGTCCTGTTCTAATGCTTGAGGCAAAAGATTCTGGACAAATGCATAACAAATAGTACCTCACCCTAATTTTCTCATAGCCCAACTCTTTAGATCTTCCATAGTTCAGTTGCTAACAGCCAGGGCAAGGCAACACAGATGAAAAAGAGTTAATACAAATAGAAAGCAAAGATCTGACCTAGAGGGAAAGCCATGCAGCGTACAAACATCTGAGAATCTGCACAAGGTCTGCTCACCTATCATTCATCCACCAATTACACACCAATGTAATTAAATCAGGAAAGCTACGTTTAATTTTCTTGTTATCACCTGATAAGAGCAGTATGTATGGGAGGGATCAGGCATAAGGGAAAGAGCTATTTATTAATAAGTTAAATCCTTTCATATTTAAGAGCCTCTCTGTCTAAGAAGGATCTGATCCACAAACACAACTTCTGGGTCTAATGAAGAAAAATCAGACATCCCATCTCCATTTCTGTCCTGGGCTTGGTCCTTAAGTCTCTTCTTTTATTCATGAACAAGATAAACTGAAAATTACCAGACATAACTTAGACAGAAATATATCTTTCGTTTAAACCACTGGTTTAGTTTATACATTTAAAACTGAAGGAGGCTTATCTCCCAGTCATTATATTAACAAAGACAACCACATTAATTTATGTTATTTCTAAACAGCCTAAGGCTCCCTGTTTCATGATCAGGTATTAGGGTGCATTTGCAGAAATATAAGACATGCTCCAGTTCATTCTTCTATCTTCTATTGGCTCCTCCTGCATGAGGCAGGAAGAAATGCTGTGGTCCCTGTACCCTACAAAGACTATTAATGCTTAAACAGGATCATACAAAGCTTTCTCTACTTGCTAGCCACACACCCTGAACTGCTGCTGTGGCTGTTTTCTCTTCACTCTGCTTCACCCCATCCAGCCATGCTTCCTCAGCCAGTTATTTAAAGCTCTGATTGAAAAATGTATCAGACCATAATTGTGGATGACTTCCTCTGGATCAGTTTTCAATAACAAAAGTCCTACAGGCTTTGATGCAACCATAGCTTCACTACTTTTTTTTTTTTTTTGAACTGGGAAGGTAAAAATATTTATAACAGCAACTATAAATATACATGCTACTGACTTTTCAACTTGTTGTCCTTGTTCTCAAGCTAAATTTAGTCTGCTATATCCTGTCCAGCCCTTGGTGAAAAAGCAATACACACATAAAATCGTGTAAATCCCATACAGCAGGCAACTATACTTATCCAGGTACCTTACAAGATTACCAGCTGGACACATAGATTCTCATTACTGAGTGTAGGTATGTTCATGGCTATAGAGGAAGTGGTCTATTATCATGACTATCCTTTGCTACAGAAAATAATAATTATTGCAACAGGAGAGCTCTGTGTTTCTGAGCGAGAAAAGTGATGTAGGTTATTCACACTGGACATGTAGACCATATACACAGTTTGTGTCAAACATGCTTTAAGTGTGTATGTGCACCTCTGGGCTACAAAGAACGATTCACTAGCCACAGCAGCTGTTTACAAATGTTCTTAATTCACACGCAAAAATGTTTGAGATAATCTTTGTGATAATGATTCAAACTTGGATGACTGATTTCAAGGTCTAATCTTCATGTTAACAAGTATCCTTTTGTATACTGAAGGCTCTCAGTCGTGAGAGTAATTTCTTAGTCAATTCAAGGTAAATATTTATCAGAAACTGACTACCTAGAGAATCAGAGCTGGCAGTCATTCTACTGTTATTCTTAAGAAACCTTAGTCATGCCAGAGCCCAGGTGATTTCTGCAAGGGTCAACACGTTTCACCCTGGTGTAAGGATCCCTGCCCGCGATTCAAAGTTTCACGCAGATGAGGACTCCCCCGCCACAATCTG